>PVKP010030270.1:16631-28203 GCA_004027715.1 Plecturocebus donacophilus
CTCTCTTCTAAAAACCTGTTTCCCTTATTTGAGTACAGCTTGAGCCTTCTGCATAAAAGGAAGAATCTAAGTAAAATGTCGAGAAAAGAATGTATTGGGCACAAAGTGCTGATAATGAGTGTTTTGATGCCAATAAAATCTAATTTTACAGCTGAGTTCTATACAGCTGTGCAAGACAGACTCTTGCCATGGCTTGCCACTTGAAGGAAAGAAGGAGTGGTGATAATTGTTCATGCAGAAAAATCTCTTGAGACATGAGCAGTACCTGGAGGTATGTGCCCAGCTGGCTGGTTGAGGCACAAATAGTCTGGAATTTGCCTTCTTGTCTGATATGTGTTCATTAGTGAAGTAAAATCATAGTTGTCTGAAAAAGTTCTTAACCTTAAAAACATTCTTGCTTTTTACATCCAATTATAAGCATAAAAGATTTAGTCGGGAACATTTAAATCCACAGAGAAATCCTGTGAAACTGAGTCTTTTAGATTAAAAACAACATCACTCCAGATTAAAATAAATACTAGGTTCGAGCAACAAGCCGAAAGGAAGCATTCTCTGTGCTTTTAAAGCACAGAAAGAGGATGGATGCCCCTAATGAACAGACCCTGTCTTCAAGAATCCACAGATGCTTTTTAAAAACTTTTGGCTTGGCATCATTTTAAATGTGGCAAAGCAGAGTCATGTCCGAACTCAAAACTAAAGTATAGGAAAGCACTATTTTCTGGGAGAGAAAAATCCATATATTTAAGGATTATAAGTAAAAATTACATGTAATTTGAGGCTGCTTCTGTAACCTCCTATTAATATATAATAGAGGTTTGCTTCCATAGCAGCCCAGCATACCCCAAATCTTTACAGAACATAAAAACTCAATGGAAATAAGTTACATCACTATATATACACAATCGACCTCAGAGCCACATCCTCACATAAATAACAGCTCAGTTTTGCAAATATTAACTAAAACGGAAAGGGGGCTTATCTACAAAAAAAGTTTACCAACCAAAGGTTCATTTGCTCTGTTCGTTGTTTTTAAATGGTATTTACATAAGCTTGCAGATGAATTAACCATTTTTATTAGAACACTTCGCTTCCAGGTTCACTCATATCACGACATATCTCACATCCCTGACATCCCAAGGATGACAGTCAGGTATCTACAAGGAAAACATGCCAAAGCTATGAGCTCTTATTCTCACACATACCCAAGCTAACCCTGCCTCATTATCCAAACATGGGAATAACTGAAAATACGTATTTTCATGAAATTCAAAATTATATGTATGTTTCTATAGGACAGTGAGGGAAAAGTCTACAGAACTGTAGTCAGTGAAAAACATCATTTCCAAACCCCCTTGAGGAAGTCTAATTCCAAGCTGCATGGGAAGGTGGAAAGAGACAGAAGTCAGAACACACACTCCTGCTCCCCAATGCCGGGAGATCATGCTTTACCCAGCTCTTGGGCACCACTCCTGCCTGGCACCCCAGAGCACTTAGACAGGTCCCACTGCTTTTCAGGACTGTGGTTCAAGGTTTTCCTACACAAGCTCTCTGTGTCTTAGTTCCTTTATAAATAATATGAATGATACAGGTGTTGAAGCATATAACTTCCAGATAGCCCTTTAGTAAGATCCAAAATGTATCTTGTTATTCTATTTGTAGAGATCTATTACGAATCAAATTCATATTTGTGCATCAGTTTGGGCACCTAAGAGACATGCATAACACCCCTGAAAGGAAGGGGAAAAAAATGTGTTGTAAGCACCAAGCAACTGATTGCTTTCTGGAAAGATGTGGAGGGAGAGCTCTCAAGTTGCCATTTCAGCCTGCTGGGGCAAAGGCACTGTTTGGGGCACATGCACACTAACTCTTACCTAACACCAAAACATTCTATGAAGTAGTTGGTATTGTCCATTTACAAATATAGCAACTAAAGCTAAAGAAGTAATTTGCCCAAAGAGACTCAGAAAGTGGTAATAAAAGTCCATGCTCTCAGCCAGCTAATTGTAACATCTAAGAATGACAACAAAACCCAAGTAGAAGAGCTGGTTACAAATTATATACAGATGAGTGAGTTTTAAAGACTAGATCAAACAAGAACATAGCACAAAATTGAAAAGGTATCAAAAGATAACTTTCAAAGATACCCCAAGAAAGTACATCTCCCTCCTATGGAGTGCTTGGTTCCTCTCCACAAAGGCTGCAACTTTTTGGTGTTTCCTTACCAAAATACAGACTTAATAATTTTTACAGCACATTTTAAAGTAGCTTAAGGAAGGTTAAGTAAATCCATTACACTACCATTTAGCACAGACGGTTTCAAATTAGAGGGGGGAAAAAACTACCAGAAACCAAATTATGAATTACTAAAGTTATGTCTTCCATGGTGATTTTAATGAAATGTGCCATGATTAAACACAGAAGCAAAATTATTTCCAAAGAAGGGCAGCAAGTTATTGATAAGGGAAATGCTAGAATTGGTATCTTTGGTACAAAGGGCTTCAAGATTCGATTATTTTTAAGTAACTATTGTAAAGTAAGTATAAAGCAGGTTGAAAGCTTCTCCCTTTAATAATGATAATAACAATATTCCAAAAGAAGGACTTAGCTGAAAGAGACTTTATAAAATAACATGAAAGAAAAGAACTTGAAAAAAGGTAACCATTGTGTTAACCAGATATGTACTGTGTACCCATTCTGTGGTGGCACTGTACTAGAATTCTAGGGTTCTAGAAAGAAAGGCGTAAGGTTAAACAGCATCACAGTGAAAATGTTATACTCTGTTAACTAAAAACAAATCCGTGTCAGACACTTCTGATGAAATACCACACAAAGTCAACAGACCTCCATGCTCTACGAAACCTTTCATCTGAGATAAGCCCCAATGTCTAAATTTGGTTTCCCAGCTGTGGCCCCTTTTCTAGACTTTGAAATCTGACAGGTGTTACAGAAGGTGAATTTGTCTTCAAAACATGCCCCATGACTTAACCTTCATTTCTGATCAGCCAGGAGAATACTAAAATTTTTTCTTTAATCAGCTCGTATAGAATTCAATAACATTTATTTTACACAGTTTTGTTTAATTGAATAGACGTTATAAAACATTCATTACAAGGAAAACAATCTCTACCATTAACATCACTGACAGTTCATCCTAGTTATACTTAAATATAAATATTTCAAAGATTTCTAACACAAGCAATTATAGATATTGGTTCATATATTTTTTTCAAAAAATTATCGGATTCTCACTCCTGCATGGTTCGGGGTTGGAAATCGGTAAGAACACTGTGTGAAACACTGAAAATCCATTTAGAACTGGTTTTTTGTTCTAAATATAAGTTATTTCTTGAGAAATATTACATTTAATGACATTCTCATAAGCAATTTTGTTTTTCACTTAATGTGATGGAACATAAAGCAAATACCAGGTGTTAGAACTCAGAAAAGACTGAAACAGAAATTTCACCTGAAATGACAACAGTTAACAAAGAAACAAATTAGCAGGTGCAGACATATCATGTAAGGGAACATCTATGTACTATTTCAGATTAGCTCATTATGATAAAATTTTAATATAAAATATGTACAGTCACATTACTAATTCAGATAAACATTTTGAAAACATAAAAAATGCAAAATGCTATAGAAAAATAATTTCTTTCAAGGACAGAAGACGGTCACACACCAGAGAATTAAGGAGATTTAATTAATAGATAAGAACAATAATTGGTATATTTATGGCTTCTATGCAAATAGGTGAATTTCCGTCTGAAAGCATGGTGCTTGCCTATATTCTAAACGTAGCCTGTGAACGACATTAATTTATACTAATACAATTTGTTAAGAAAACGTTGGCAGCTAATCCATTCATTTAAGAAATACTATTTATGTAAGAAATCTCTATTTAGTTTCTCCTCTTGGGCAAGACACTCTTTTGTGCTGAAGTTATACAAATTCTAAGTTTAAGGAATTCATTAACAGGCTTTAAAATTTTTCCAGAAAAATCTTTTTAAATTTCAGTATTGGTACAAAAGGTGTGTTCTCCAATTCAATTTTAACATTTCTCCTTATAAGATGAACAAAAAAGACACGCTCAAACTATTTTTCAGTTAATGTCACTGTTAAAGAAGCAGGAGAATGAAAAAGGCAAGTAACATTTTAGGATTAATGGTTTTGATGTCATGAACTGCCCCCTCCGCCAGAGGGTCTCAGGAGTACCCAAGGGTCCCCCAGACTACACTTTGAGAATTGCTGCTCCACACAAGCAGGTTATACGCACAAATTTAAGAAAACAGATTGCTGTCCCTCCTTTACATTTTCCATGATGCAACTCCATTTCACCTGACACGTCTGAAGGAAGAACAAATTAATCCAAATGAAGAGGTATTCTAATTCTATCACAGATGTCTCTCTCCAGGACTTTCTGCTACACTCATTGGAGAACATTTGTGAGGCAAATTCACTGGTAAACCATGAGGAGAGAAGCAGGCTGGAGGGCTAAGAAAACTGGGTGCTGGGGCCCAGGTGCTTCCTGCTGGGGCTGTCAGCAAAGTACAGGGGAGGTGTTGACACCCGGAAATCCAGGCCATTAGATGGGGATTCCTGCTCAATCTCTCCTGTAATCAGACTCATGCCCTAGATGCGAGGCAAATGATCACCACTAAGGAAGTAAAGACAAATAACATTGTGTTGCCATTCTCAAGTAAGAATCCTATCTGCTCTGATCTCTAGACCTTCATTTACTGCTCAATGAGCCCATTTCAAATCCCACCATGATTTGATCTCGTATTTTCTAGGGTCATTCATTTACTTATGTCTTTCATCAAAGAACCCAAGAGAAGTCTTCTGAGACATAAAGAGAACTTTTAAAATGAGAACCTCAAGTTTCTGACAAAGGAATTAGTAGGACATTGAAATTCATTTCCTAGAGCAACGAATTAGCAAAATCAAAATATGCCACAGCTAATTGATTTGCATTCAGCAGTTAGATGAGAGACTTCCCTTTCATCTTTAAAAATAGATTTAACAAGCATATTAATTTTCCATTGGCCGCTATAAATAAATGGAACTCCAAAATATCTTTCTTTGCAAAGGCGTTTGCTCTAGCCAGTCACTGTTAGCCTGACCCCGAGTGGAATGTGTATTTACGTTGCCGAGAGGCAGCATTGTGTGCCGGTGGGAAAGCACTTCTCACAAACCTCCCATTCAGCCGAGGACTCCACAATAGGTACTCACAGGAAGCACGCCTTGCAAAGAGCACCTCTGCCATTCCAGAAAGAATTTTCCAAGGCAGCAAGGACAGTGGAGCGCTATAAATGCCATGTCCACATGCCTTACTGCCTACACTTCAGGGTCAACAAAGCCAGGGCTGTTCACAACCATCCCCCGACTTCTTCCCAAGGTAAAAGGGAGACTGTCAACAATTCCACTTCATTTTTCTAGATAATCTCTCAGGGTATTGCTTAATTTTTCTAAAAAAACAAAACAAAACAAAAAAAACACTAAGCCGTAATTTTTTCTCTCAAATATCCTGGAAAATACTCCCAAGAATGCACTGCTTTTTCAAAGCCAACTGAAAGGTGTTAACATTGAATGTGCAAACTTTTAAAATTCAAAACTTCAAATATTACTTCGGAACTCCACTGATTCCTTAAATACCAATTCCTTAAATACTAGCCACTGTGTTTAAGTGCAAAGCCAAAAAATTATTATTTTAACTCCTGAACTAGAAAAGCATGTACTGTCAGTAGCATCATGTTAACAATGATTTCTGTACAGGTATGTGCAGGAAAGCAAGACAGTGGTGACTGCTTACACATGCCATCAAATCAACGGGTGAATGTTAAGATGAAATTAATAAATACATTTCGACAATTCGATACTAAACTACTAACCCCGAAGTTACTAGTATTGAATACTTGAGCATATAAGGAAAAACAACCTCATTTTTTTTGTGGGTTTTTTGTGTTTTTTTTCGTTTGTTTGTTTGGTTGGTTGGTTTTTGAGCAGAGTTTCGCTCTTGTTGCCCAGGTTGGAGTGCGATGGCACGATCTCAGCTCACCACAACCTCCACCTCCCGGGTTCAAGTGATTCTCCTGCCTCAGCCTCCCGAGTAGCTGGGATCACAGGCATGGGCCACCACGCTCAGCTATTTTTTGTATTTTTAGTAGAGACGGGGTTTCTCTATGTTGGTCAGGCTGGTCTTGAACTCCCGACCTCAGGTGATCTGCCCGCCTCAGCCTCCCAAAGTGCTGGGATTACAGGCATGAGCCACCGCACCTGGCACAACCTGGTTTTTTAAAAAATGTGTTGATTAAATTCTCAATACCCCAACTTCCCAACCTGTACAAGAAAAGCGGCAGCTGTTTCCAACAATGATCTCTTAAGGCCATTAAATAACAGTATCAGGCAAAGGGCAACTCTTCTGGCTTATTTTTCTCATTTCTCAAAAAAAAAAAAAAAAAAAGTTATTGTAGCTCCAGCTCAAAGGCTCATTTCTCAAATTAAAGTACTGAATTCCATGACCAATGCCCCTGCCAGCTCTACCAATCTATCAAATTTGGGTATCATAATAATGAATATCACAAAATTACGTACATCTCACGGGATTCTTGGAAGTCTACTTAAGGCAGCTGCTATAAAATAAAAATATGTGTATTCATGCCTATCATAAATAATACCATTTACCAGTGTCAGGAAGTTGCTTTTACAACACAGAAAAAGTAAACCAGAATATGAGGAAATGTTCAAAATACAATGCTCAGTGCAATTTACACAGATTATACATGTATACACAATTTTTTAAAAGACTGAAATGAAATAGAACCAAAATGTTAATGCTTAACCTATAATGAAATAATGAATAAGTTATATTTTTTCCTTTGAACTTGCTAAAACAAATTCTACAATGAGCATCTATAATTTTTATAATGATACAAGTTAACTTTTTTTAAAACATGTAATTCAATTTACTTTGCACCATGTGATTGCTTCATTTTTGTGAGGAAGTTCTGTGTGTGTGTGTGTGTGGAAATACTTTCAAACCACCACAGACAAAAAGACCTAAAGAACATAGGTTTACCCAAGTCTCACAGAACTAATTGTCACCATTCAACTCTGACTGTGGGACACGACAATGGAAGAACATCTGTGGTTAAGTAATAGATTTGGTAACATTTACAAAACCAGCCCTAAGGTCATGCTTGCTGAGTAATCCCTAGATTAGGCATGCTCACTAGGACCAACCCAAACAGCTAAGAAAACAGGGGGTGGGGGAAGCAGGCTCCACAAGCTTACTTTTTTTAGATAACGAGTGCCCCATAAAATCCCCTTCCAACTGCCAAAATAAATCACACTTTCTGGGTGGAGAACTCTCTGTCAATCAAATGGGAATCAGCAAAGATAAACCTAATAATAGAATCTGTTACATACTTACTTAGCTGTACTAACTATGCGAGTCCCTAACTAGCACAAAGACTTCAAAAGCTCTCGCTTGAAAAGTACAGGGTGGGGCTGGAGATCTCCCTGGGAGCTGGCAAGCCTCATTCTTTAACTGTGGAAAAGTAACTACCACTCTTATCTTCATGGGTTCTTTCCAGCCACCCGCCCTCATCCCATACCTTTTAAAAATATCTGTCCCATATTTTTATTCCCACATTCCTATGCATTATAGCATATAATACATGTTCACTCTAGAAATCTGAAAATACAGAAAAGAAAGTTTAACTGTTCGTAATCTCACCACTCAAAAATAACCACTGTTTAAATAAGGATGCATTTCCTCTCGATCTTGCTTTTCTACCTACTTGAAACTTAGAGGGCTACAGATTACAGAGTAGAATCAAACTGCCATTTTTTATTTCCGATACATAACAATGATACTTGCTACTTTAAAAAATAAGCAAGCTGGTTCCTAAATCACATTTTACTTCAGAGAAGATGGCAAAATTCTCCTCTAGGTTCCTTGACTCTGGCAGAAAGATGGGAATAAACCAGAAAAACAGAAAATACAACAGGTATGTCCATGGTGCACTCAGAGGCATAATTTCTTTTTATATGATATGTTACAATGATAAAATGCTTTTAGACTGTGTGCACATATTTTAAATAGAATTATTTAACTCCATGATGAAGAATGGATTCCATGAATTAATAAAAATGTCATTATTTTTATTAATTCAAGGAATCTATTCTTCAAGTAAACAGGTTTATTCTCCATCTCCTGAGAGCTGCAGGATGTTTATGTTAACTGTCTGTAGCACCTATTTCACAACTATAAACCTAGCACAATCAAAGAGCAGAATGAATATATGTACCAGCGACCAAGTTCAATGGCACTTAGTCCTGAGCATCTAGATTGTATTGTTACCAGTAAAATTAACAGAGAACCAGACTGGCAAAATGTACAACGTAACTTAAGATATTTTAGAACAACGTACAAAAACATACATCACAGTATGAAATAGTGAAAAGTTGGAAGCTATTTTATCCACACAATGAAAGATCCTGCAGCCAATTTTAAATGCTGTAGAAATCAATCTGCTAACATAGGAAGGTGTTTACAACACACTGTTTGTAGGGGGAAATAATAGGTTAACAAGGAAATGTATGCTGTGATACTCTGTGCAAAATTAGGTATATGTTTATTTTTCTTTTTTTTTTTGAGCCGGAGTCTCACTCTCTCACCCAGGCTGGAGTGCAGTGACCTGATCTCCACTCACTGCAACCTCCACTTCCCGGGTTCAAGCAATTCTCCTGCCTCAGCCTCCTGACTAGCTGGAATTACAGGCGCCCGCCACCATGCCCAGCTAATTTTTTTTTTAATTTTTAGTAGAGATAGGGTTTCACCATGTTGTCCAGGCTGGTCTCGAACTCCTGACCTCAGGTGATCCGCCTGCCTCAGCCTCCCAAAGTGCTGGGATTACATGTGTGAGCCACCATGCCTGGCTATTTTTCACAAAAAAAAGAATCTAGAAGAACATAGACCAAAGTGTTCACAGTAATTTTGATAAGGTAGGTAGAAAGAAGAATTTTTCATTTATCAATACTTCAAGAATTTTTTAAAGATGCTTTTGTTAGGAGAGGGTGAGAGAAGCACACAGAACAAAGAGCATCTTAAGGCCAACCTGATCACATTGGTGTCAAATAATCTAACAGAAAAATGAGAAACAGATCATGGATATCTGGTCAAGGGTAATCCTATTAGACAAAACCCACCTCTTCGAGTTCCTGATATGGATCACTGGCTGTGACAATCTCTCTTCTAAAGCTGTGCTATAGCTCTCGGGGAACAATGTGAGCTGTTCTAGCCCTTTACTCTAGGCCCAGCGGGGCCAATGGGCAGTAATGGTGGGGGACTATGAACCTCCCAGAAGCTATTTTGAGTTTCAAAACATATCACAGAATCCCAAGTCTGAAAAAGAACTTCCAGAAGTTCAGCTCTGACTCAGGCTTATACTGCATCTAAACATCCCTAGTAGATCAGAAGCTTCAAAATATCAAAACTTGGGTCTTTTTTTTTTATTATTACACTATATCCTTCAGCTAATTACCCCAGGATTTCCTCTTTCAAACAGTTGGTAAAAATACATTTATTTGGAACAACAGGATGATAGGAATAGATAAGGTCAGAATTAGACAGAACTGTGTCTGAGTCGATGAAAACCAAAAACTGCTGAGTATTTTAAAATCTCCATTACTGAAGAGAGTACTCCTTTGATAAAGTTTGTTACCTCTGACCCTTCCTTTCCATTACCACCACCCACGGCAGCACCCTAGTTCAGGAATTAGTCCAATCACTTCTCCATTCTGAAAAAGTAAAGGACCCACTGACCCTGCCTACTCCCCTATCATCTCCCTCCTGTCCCTTCTACCCTGCACATGCAGATCATGTAATTTAGGTCTGGAACCTCACTTCCACTAAGCCACGACACACTCACTCACAAACCAGTGATCCTTCAAGCAGAAGCACCCAGAAGAGATGGGGAACGGAGGAGTTCACAATGTGAGGGAAATAGTTCTACATCACCAACCGTTCAGGTTAGAGTTTCTCCAGATACGTGCAGGAACTATCGGCAACAGAATCAGACAGGGTGCTTGTTTAAAAACGCAGATTCCTCACAAATATTCAGAGCAGCATTAATCAAAAGAGCTCAAAAAGAAGAAACCGTCCAAATATCTGTCAACAGAAGACACACAAGAACATATCCATTTTATGGATGTATAGAATACATTTCTTCAAAAGGAATGCAATCCTGATAATGCTACAACATACATGAACTCTGAAAATATTATGCAAAGCAGAAAAGGCCAGTTAGAGAAGGCCACGTAATGTATGATTTCCTTTATGTGAAATGTCCAGAATGGCAATGTCCAGAATAGGCAAATGTTTAGAGACAGAAAGCTGACTGGTGGTTGCCTGGGGCTGGGCTTGAAGGTGGGGAGCGACTGCCAACGGGTATGAGGTTTATTTTAGAAGGAACAAAAATGTTCTAGAATTTGCTAGTGATGATGTTTGCACAATGTCATGAACATGCTAAAAATATTAAATTTTACACCTTAAATGAACTGTATGACATGTGAAATATATCCGAATAAAGCTTAAGCAGCTTTATTTTAAGCAAAATACAGATCCCTCAATTCTCCCTTAGATCTACTGAACCAGAATCTCTGAAGGGAGGCCTAGATAGACTCCCTTTGAGCAAAAAGAACATGTGTTATGGACCTTCACCAAGTTCTCCAGAAGATTCTTGAGTACACTAAAGTTAACACCGCCTTTGATCTTTTCTGAATCTTAGAGGTTATACATTGTATAGTATATATAATATCCTCAAACTTTCTCCAGCCATACAGATCCTCCACGTCACCCTCCCTATACCAGTGTATTTCCATCCAGGTGCAGTGGCTCAGGCCTGTAATCCCAACACTCTGGGAGGCTGAAGACGGAGGACAGACTGAGGCCAGGAGTTCGAGACCAGCCTGGGCAACACAGCAAGAGACCCTCTCTCTAAAATATTGAAAAACTAGCTGGGTGTGGTGGGGAGACTGAGGTGGGAGGATCAATTAAGTCCAGGAGTTCAAGACTGTGGTAAGCTATGATTATGCCATTGCACTTCACCCTGGGCAACAGAGCGACAATGCTGTCTCTAAAAATGCTGTTTACTGTGCCCGGCCAGGCACAGTGGTTCATACCTGCAATCCCAGCACTTTGGGAGGCCAAGGTGGGAGCATCACTTGGCCCAGTAGCTTGAGACCAGCCTGGGCAACATAGCAAGACAAAAAGGCAAAAATTTTTTGTCTCTACAAAAAATAAAGTAGCCAGGTGTAGTGGTGCACACCTGTGGTCTCAGCTACTCAGGAGGCTGAGATGGGAGAATCGCTTGAGCCCAGGAGGCAGAGGTTGCGGTAAGCCATCATCACACCACTGCACTACAGCGTGGGCAACAAAGTGAGACACTGTCTAAAAACAAACAAGCAAAAAATGTAATCTATTTGCTACTCTGCCCTCCACCGCCCTCCCGCGGGACCAGTGTCCTAGTGCTGGGGAGCACAGGGACCGCTGCTGACCTTCTGC
>PVKP010030271.1:0-28106 GCA_004027715.1 Plecturocebus donacophilus
AGCCTTCCCTGGGGAACTCATGGTCCGGGGGCTTTGACCCATCCTCTAGAGCTCGGGTGACCAGGTGTCTGCAGCAGGCAGCAGGGGAGTGGAGGTGGGCACGTCCTGCCCCCTACCCCATCCTATTTGCAGCCCGGGCCTGAGAACACACCTGGGGAAAAGTTGCCCTGGCTCTGATGGATTCCAGTGGAGGGTGACAGTGGAGGACACCTGGAGAGGACAGATTCCGAGACAAGGAGCCCCAAGAGGAATTTGCCAGGGGGAGGCGCTGGGCTCAAGTGCAGCCCGTTCTCAGGGAGTGGCGTGATGGGGTGAGTCCAGGCTCGGGTGCCCTGGAAGCAGGGGCTGAGAGGTCAGCCTGCATGAAGACCCCAGCCAAAGGGTCCCATCGCGGGAACCGGGTGAGTCCCCCACTCACCACAGAAATAAGGGCTTTGGGCGCTCCTCCACTCACCACAGAAAGGAGCGCTCAGGCTCCTCTCACATTGCTGGCTTCTCCCATCGGGAAAGGAGGTCTCTGGGCTTGTGAGGAGGGACTTGTGTGTGTCCCTGCCCAGAGGCTGTGAGGGGCCCTCTGTGACTTGACACGGATTCCTGGGCTATCACAGAACGAGCTCCTGGCAGACAGACACTGCCACCCCTCCCAGATGCCCAGGCCAGCCTGCCACCCATGCGCCCGCCTTCCATGGTCAGGGACCTCAGCCACCACCCTGGAGTAGGGGAAGAGGCAGGGGACAGCTGGAGGGGGTGGGCCTCTTCAGTCATTCCTAGGTGCCGATCACAGTGCAAATACTTTTTAAAATTATGTTTTCAAAATCCCCCAAAAGCAGGGGCTCCTAGCATCACTCCACTATGGCAAGACCTGAAGGGTGAAGGAAGGAAGGGGCATTCATGGACCTGGGCCCGGCTGGGCTCCAATCCCGAACACTCCCTCCCAGTGTGTCCGTGTATGGGTGTGTCTGTGTGTGTCTCTGTGAGTGCGTGTGTGCATGGAACCATGTATGACTGTATGTGTCTGTGAATTTCTGCATGTCTGTACATGCACGCGTGAGTTTGAGTGCATGCACCTGGCGTGTGTGTGTGTGTGTGTGTGTGTGTGAATTTAATCCGAGAGCTGCCGGCCCCACACACCTGCGCTCCGCATGGCCCGGTGGAGGCGTCTGTTCTCGGAGGAGGCCGTGCGGGTCCCTGAGCAGCCCCTCCCCCGCAGCCCAGCAGCTGGCCACCATCTCGGCACACATTTCCCTGTCACATCTGATTTGCAAAGTCGTGTCCATGACGGACCCACAGGAGCGTCCAGTTGGGGCTTTTTCAGGTCAAGGAGTATTTTCCCGAGTTTCACTCTGCAGAGGAGAAGGCAGATGTGAGCAGCCCTCTGTTTTCTCTCCCTGGCCCACGCTGCCAGTGGCAGAATCTTTCCATGAGCCACCCTGGCTGAGGGCCTGAAGGGCCACCTCCAGGTCCGTCATTATCCCATTTTACAGATGAGGACCTGGAGGCCTGCAGGAGTCGTGTTGTTTTCCCGAGGTTTGAAGCTGCCAAGCCTGGGGCTAAGATTGGAACTGGCCTCTCTGGCCCCTCCCCAAGCCCTTGGTTCTCACCATTACCATCCGCAGCCTCCCCACAGGTGCCCAAGCTGGGCTGTTCCCTCTGGCCTGACTCCAGGACCTTCTTCTCCAGGAAGCCTCCCTGGGCTAGCTTGGCTGGTTTCCAGAGCGTCTGGGCAAGAGGCTGCCAAGCTTGGTGGCTTTGACCCCCCTGAAGTCATCATCTTAGTCAAGGCACTCTGACACAGGAGTGGAAATGCATGGCAGGGGACGCCAGCAGAGGGGGTCCCCTAACAAGCTCAGCCTTCAACACAGGATCCAGCCAGCTGGGGCCAAAAGCCAAGCCACATACCCTTTCCCTGAGGACTGGGTTGGTGCCACCTCTCCTTCTCAGTCTCCTTCTTCTCACACTGGTGGTAAGGACATGCCTGGCTGCCTGACCGAAGACTACCAGGCTTCCCAGGGCCACCCCCATCCTCCCAGGGCCACCCCACCCTCCCAGGGCCACCCCCACTGGCTGCCTCGGCCCCAGCTCTGAGCGCTGACTCCCACTAGGGAGGGACAGCTGAGGGGACAGGCAGCTTTCCTGACCTGAGGCCCTCTCTTAGGGTGTGGCCCAGGGAAGGAGCCTCACTGGGGCCATCACTCCCAGAGAACAGGGACCAAGCCTGCTCTGCTCCTCAGTCCCTGGCATGTAGCACATGCTCAACAAATGTCCAATGAATAGAACGTATGTTAAAAAGTGTCCTGGTCCCCAAAAGGGTTCCACGGCCACAGGGGTTTGGGAACCCCATGTTGAACATGGCACATTTCACTCCTGCAGGTGTCCCTCAGGGCCTTCAACGGGCCACTGTATGCTGTGTTCTAAGAAGGGGGTGACATGCAGCTTCCCTAGACATGCTCCTGGCCGAGGCGCGTGCACACATGTCTAGAGCTGGGGTGGCTCCGAACTCAGCATGGGCGATGCCGAGAGCTGCGGCAGCTTCAGGCTGACAGTGAGGTCTCTGGAGTCAGGCACACCGGTGCCACCGCTTGTTAACTGTGTGACCCCGGCAAATCCCTTCAGCTCGCTGAGTCTGAGTTACCCCCTTACACTTCCATGGGATCCCAGGGCCACTCCTGCCTCCATCCGGTGCCACCATCACTCTCCTGGACCACACAGCAGTGGCCTCCTCCCGGGCCTCCCTGGCTCCAATCTGCCTCCTGTCCCAGGATAGGAGCTCCAGCTGGGGCAGACTTGAGTCTGACTTGTTCCCCACTCACCGTATCCCCAGCACCCAGAGCAGGCCTGGCACAAAATAACGTTTGTTGAATGAATGCATGAATTAATAAATGGATGGATGGATGGGTGGATGGATGGATGGATGGGTGGATGGATGGATGGATGGATGGATGGATGGGTGAATGAATGGATGGAAGAATGAATGAATGGGTGGGTGTTCCTGTGGGACACTCTCAGCACCGGCCGTTTGGCCACCCCCTTGCTCCCCCTCTCCCACACCTCCATCTAGCTTGAATCTGAAGGAGCCCCAAGTCCCACTCAGCAAATAAATTCAATTTGAATAATTCTGTTGTGGTGGGAGTTGCCAGACCGTGAAAGCTGGATGGGAAAACTCTCGCACACACAGAGAAGCTCTGGCCTCCACCTCTAGAATGCTTCCCAGACTCCAAGCCTCAGCCCCCACATGCATGGCTCCTGCCTGCAGGCCCCGAGTAGCCTAGAGCATGTCCCCAGGGTGCAGATGAGGAGAGCAAGGCTCAGGGTGCCCAGTGACTCTGCCAGGGCACCCAGCTAAGGCACATGACACCCTGGGCACCGTTCCAGAGCTGTGCAGGTCAGGGTTGAACTCCCAGCTCTGCCTCCTCCCCTGTCTGCGTGACACCAGGCCAGTCACTTCACCTCTCTGAGCCTCAGTTTCCTCATCTGTCAAATGCACTGGTAATCCCTCCTCTACCAGGTTGGGAGAAATAAATGAGGTAGTAGATGGGAGAGAGATTTCTGAGGAGAGCCGTTTTTGTGGCTGTGCAGGTGCAGAGGGGGACAGAGAACCCAGGAAAAAGCCACCTAGAAGATGAAGCCATGGCTGAGGATGAGGCATTAGGGCCTGGCCCAGTTCCGCAGGTGCAGCTGCTCAATGAGCTTTCTTTCTTTCTTTCTTTCTTTTTTTGGAGATAGGGTCTTGCTCCGTTGCCCAGGCTGGAGTGCAATGGCGTGATCTCAGCTCACTGCAGCCTCTGCCTCCCAGGTTCGAGCGATTGTCCTGCCCCAGCCTCCGAAGTAGCTGGACTACAGGCACGTGCCACCACGCTCAGCCTCAATAAACATCTGTGGGACGAATGATTGCCTTCTGCTGGCACAGCTGAGCAGCACAGAACACGGACAGAGCCACAGAGGACGGGGCTGGGCCAAGGGTGCCCTTGGGCAGACAATAGGAAGGCAGGGGTTGCAGCCGGAGCTGTGAGTTCGAAGCCAGGCGTGGCCTAGACCCATTCTCCAGCTTCAGGAGCTCTGCCTGGGCACATGAGCCTGGGTACATGTCAGCCACCACGAACCCCCTCAGTCAAGGTGGCTACACGTCAGTCAGAAAAAGCACCTGGGTCCCTGGTGGCCACCAGGAACGCCCCTCAGTCAAGGTGGCTGCAGTTCAGTCAGAACAAGCACCACCTCTGCCAAGATGGCTGCCTCCAGTCAAAATGGCTGCCAAGTTGGCCCCACAGAACAGGGCCCCCTGGGCAGCGAAAGCCACACTGCAACTGGACTCAGAACAGAACAAATGAATTGTTAAACGGTGTCAAGACTGTAACTGGGGGGACTCCACACCCAGGGCAGCCGAATCTTCCCAAAGGATAGAAGAAAACCAGTCAGCCCAGCCCTGTGCCCCTGAGAATGCTGGGTAATTTCATTTTCCTCTTTGTCTTTTTGTCTTCCGTTAGCAGAACCACAAAAATCAGTTAAGGCTTCCAGAGTGCTTCCTTCTCCAGAAATCTTTTATAAAAGGTGAAAGATTTACAAGACCTGAAGAGCAAACCAAGCAGGATAATTGTTTTTGGAATGACCCCAATATTTTCACCCCGGCGACCCCGGCTGGGCATCTTGCCCCATATTTATGATTCCTGGTCCTCTGTGCGCCGCTGGGTGACCTTTCTGAGCCCCCTCTGCAAGCCCCCAGTCCCTTATCGGGCCTGTAACTCACCCTGACGTTATCTCTCGGGAGGGTTTTATGCACTTTAATTTAACTCCCTCATCATTATTTCCCGGACTTCAAGGTTTTCTCTTTGGCGCTGCCCTTCCTGGGACAAGCATAATCTGTTTGCTATCAAGCCCAATAAATATGTTTGTTCTGGAGATGGGAACCCTTTGGGGAGGGCAGCTCAGGCCTAGGAAGCAGCCTCAGGCTCCCGCTTCTCGGCTCCCAGGCTGGTCTCTGTGGCCTTGAACCTCTGTCATGTGGGAGTCACAACCTTAGACCTCAGGCCAGGTGGCTAGATCTAGCAAACGCAAATCCAGGACACCCTGTTAAATCTGCATTTCAGCTCAACAATGAATTGTTTTAGTATAATAAGTATGTCCCATGCAGTGTATGCTAAAACATTATTCATTGTTGATCTGAAATTCAGATTTAATTGGATGCCTGGTATTTTCAGTGGTATCAGCGCCTAGGGGCTGCTGCTTTCATGGCTCCAAATGCACGTTCATGTACTGGGAGTGTGTTTGTTCCCGAGGGCTGCCATAATGAAGTTATGGGCTAGAAGTCCAATTTGGAGGTGCCGGCAGGGTGATTTCTCCGAGACCTCTCTCCCTGGCATTCGGATGGCCGGGTTCTCCCTGTGACCTCTCGTCTTCCCTCTGCCCTCTGGGTGTCTGCGTCCTAATTTCTTCCTCCTATAAAGATACCAGTCAGATTGGATTAGGGCCACCCTAATGATGTCACTTTCACTTAATTATCTATTTAAAGACCCTGTCCCTGCCGGGCACGGTGGCTCATGCCCGTAGTAATCCCAGCACTTTGGGAGGCTAAGCTGGGAGGATTGCTGGAGCCCACAAGTTCAAGACCAGCCTGGGCAACAGAGGGAGACCCAGTCTCTACAAAAAAATTTTTTAAAAAATTAGCTGGATGTAGTGGCACACGCCTGTAGTCCCAGCCACCTGGGAGGCTGAGGTGGGAGGATCACCTGAGCCCAGGGAGGTTGAGGCTGCAGGGAGCTGTGATGTCGCCACTGCACTCCAGCCCAGGTGACAGAGCGAGATCTTGTCTCAGAAAATATAATTAAATAACTAAGTGAAGGCCCTGACTCTAGTTACAGTCATATGCGAAGGCAGGGGGGTTAGGACTTCAACAGATAAACTTGCTGGGGAGACAGAATCCCGCCCTTCACAGGGGCTGTGTGACCATCGCCCACCAGAAGGGGTCTGGGCAACCCATGAGGACAAGAGCTTTGCCTGTTTGGCCACCACTGGGTCCCCAGCACCGGCCCCAGGGCTTGGCTCAGAGCAGGCCCACAGTGAATCATCTACTATAGGGCCCCCTGTCAGATGCCACCCACGCATCCCCTGACCTCCCCACGGTGTGTAGCAATGCCGAGGGGGCCCTTGACAGCTCTGCAAGGTGGGTATGCAGAGGAGGAACGGGGCACAGAGAGGCACAGGAGCAACCCCGGGTCATACAGCATATTAGGGCTGACCTTAACAAGCAGGTCTCAGGCTCGAGAACCAGGATGGATCCCCCTCCATCCACCCTCGCAACCACCCCTCACGTTTGTTCCTCAACTCTCTTAGGGTCCACATAAGCCCACAGCACTCATTCAGCCACAGTGGACGCCAGGCAGCACAGCAGGGGCCCAACTGCAAGTCAAGAGAGGACGATTTGGGTCACACCCTCGGACGGGCTGTGGAAGGAGTCTCCTGTGGGAAGGGGCCCGGGCCCACCTCCCCCAACAGGGCCCCGTCACTCCAAGGGTTTTCTGGATCGGGCGGTCACAGCTGAAGGCTCCAGAGGAGACAGGTGTGAACTGAAGTCCCTGCCCTATGACTTCATGGCCGGGTGATCTCCCATAGCCACTCCGGGCCTCAGTTTTCTCCCCTGTAAGGAGCTGACGTGGGAGGATGAGATTTGATAACATGAAGCACGATGTTTGTCCCTCTGTGTTTCCCAAATCCCAGCTCTGCCCCGTGCACAGGGAGCTTGCATTTCTCAAACAAGGGTGCTACTGGGATTTGGGAGGGGACAATTCTCCATGTTGGGTGACTGTTGCGTACCTTAAGGGATGTGCCTTTCTAGCCTGTGCCGTGGTTATAAAACAGATCTGCTCCCCAACCCTGTCAGACCGTCCCCATGTGACAACCAAAAATGTCCCCACCCATTACATATGACCCTCCTCAGTGGCCCCCACTACCCTGGGGAGAGGATGCCTTACTTAGCAGGAGCCAAGGCAGGTCCTGGAGCAGATCCCAGAAGCCAAGCGTGAGGAGCAAGGAGACTCTGTGGGTCTTCAATAAGGGGGTTTGGCCTCGAGACCTGGGCAGGGTAGATAGGACAGCAGCACCCCAGACAGGCTTGCAAGGGCCCCCAGCTGTGTGATTCACAGACAGAGGACCTCACGGCTCTCTCTTCTCTCTGCCATGGTGCCCCGCAGCCTGGTGACCCCAGATGCCCTAGAGGACACCAAAGCCTGAGAGGCTGCCTGGCACAATGGAGCCTGAGTTCGGAGCAAAGGTCGATGGGGCCCCAGCCTGAAGACACCCAGATGAGAGGCCCATGGAGCAGCCGTGTCGATCCTGAGTTTTACTTTCTGTATTTTATGATGCTTCAACATTTTAGGGGCCGTGTTAATCCTGAAGGAACTGCCGGTCCCGGGGCGAGCTACTTCCTAGAGATAGCAAAGAACACGACTTTCACAGGCGAGCCCACCACCCCAAAGCCCACATCCCCAGCCTCCTTTATCCATCCACCCCAAAGTCACCCCAGGTACTCTCGTCCCAGTGCCCTGGTGCCAGGGGCAGGTACCAGACAACCAGACACCCCTCCTACAGCCCGGAGCCCGCCGAGCTATTCAGACTCATGGGTCACCTGCCCAGTCCCGCGCTGCTCGAACCTGCCCACTCGCCTTGTCCGTTTCTTCCCTCAGAAACCGTGATGAAGGCTCTGGGCCACGTTGCCGCCAAGCTCCAGCTGTCTCCTCTCCGACCCTGGAGCTCCTCCATGGGGCCCTGAAGGGCGTGCTGTGCCCCTTCTGCAGGAGCTGTGAGTAGTAAACACTCTCTTTTTTTATTTCTATTTTACTATTATTATTTTAATATAGAAATGGTGGAGGGGAGTCTCTCTATTTTACCCAGGCTGGTCTCAAACTCCTATGCCCATGAGATTTCCTACCTCAGCCTCCAAAAGTGCAGGAACTACAGGCATGAGCCACCCTGCCTGACCAATAAACACTGTTTCAGTGACATTGACCTCTTCATGTCTATCACCTTACCACACCTGATTAAGACACACCCAGTACATTTTATAACAACTACCCTCTCCTCCCAGGGTGCACGGGCACCACATTCGCATCTGGGCAGGTGGATCACCTGAGGTCAGGAGTTTGAGACCAGCCTGACCAACATGGTGATGAAACCCTGTCTCTACTAAAAATACAAAAATTGGCTGGGCTTAGTGTCGCATACCTGTAGTCCCAGCTTCTCGGGAGGCTGAGGCAGGGGAATCGCTTGAACCCAGGAGGGGAGGTTGCAGTGAGCCAAGATCACACCACTGTACTGCAGCCTGGGCGACAGAGTGAGACTCCATCTCAAGAAATAATAACAATAATAAAAGTCGTATATATTTATGGTGTGTAGCGTGATGTTTTGATGTACGTGCACATTGCACAATGGCTAGATTGAGCTATTTAGCATGCATTACCTCACATACTTTCCATTTCTTTGTGGTGCGAACATGTAGAATCTACTGTCTTAGCAATTTTCAAATATACATTCTATTATTATTAACTGTAACCACCACGTTGCACAGTAGGCCTGTGGAAGTACTCCTCCTGTCTAGCTGACATCTCTCGTCCTTTGATCAACATCTCCCCAGCTCTGCCACCCCTACCCCCAGCCCCTGGTTACCACCGTTCTGCTCTCTGCTTCTGTGAGTTCAACTTGTTTACACTCCGTGTATAAGTGAGATCATGAAGTATTTGTCTTTCTGTGCTTGGTTTATTTCACTTAATGTCCTCCAGGTTAATCCAAGTTGTTGCAAATGACAGAATTTCCTTCTTTGTTAAGGCTGAATAGTATTCCATTGTGTCTATACACCACATGTTCTTCATTCATTCATCCGTCGATGGACAGTGAGGTTGCTTCCATATCTTGGCTACTGTAGATAGTGCTGCAATGGACCTAGAGGGCGGACATCTCTTTGATGCTCCTGCCTCACTCAGCCTCCCAGTAGTTGGGACCACAGGTGCGTACCACCATGTCAGGATAATTTTTTTATTTTTATTCTTTTAGTGATGAGACCTTGTTATGTTGCCCAGGCTGGTCTTGAACTCCTGTACTCAAGTGATCCTCCCACCTTGGCCTCCTAAAGTGCTGGGATTATAGGTATGAGCCACCACTCCTGGCCTCTTCACTTGATTGATGGTTTCCTTTTCCGGGTGGAGGCTCTTTAGTTTGATGGAGTCATATGTTTATTTTTTGTTTCTGTTACCTGTGTCTTGGGGTCATTTCTAAAAATCTTTGCCTAGACCATGATTATATGTTTTCTTTCTTCTTTTTTTTTTTTAGATAGAGTCTTGCTCTGACACCCAGGCTGGAGTGCAGTGGCGTCTTCTTGGCTCACTGCAACCTCCGCCTCCCAGGTGCAAGCGATTCTCCTGCCTCAGCCTCCTGAGTAGCTGGGATTACAAGCGCATGCCACCACGCCCTGCTAATTTTTGTATTTTTAGTAGAGACGGGGGTTTCACCAGTTTTGGTCAGGCTGCTCTCGAACTCTTGACCTCATGATTCGCCCGCCTCGGCCTCCTAAAGTGCTGGTATTACAGGCGTGCGCCACCGCGCCCGGCCGATTATGTTTTCAAAGAGCATGGCTCTCACCTGCTCGAAGCCTTTTCCTGACTCCCTCGCACCCTCCTGGTAAAGCTCCACCTCCTCAAAGCAGCCCACAGCCCTTGCAGCTCTGCCTTGCCCACTCTATCCGGCCCGTCTCCCCCACTGACCATTCCTGTTCCCTACACGCCCTGCCCCGACCGTCCCGCCGCCGAGCCTTTGCCTAGCCGTGCCCTCAGCTGTGACCTTGTCTGCTCTTTTCTTTCTCTGGGACTGACCCTCCCCGGCCACACCACACTCAGTCCCGACAGCACCTTCCTGTCGTGCTGTTCCACGCCGGGCTCCCAGCTCGGTTAGGGAAGGGACTGCAGCTGTCCAGTTCAGCCCCTGGCCCTGATGCTTGAAACACCCTAATAGGGCCCTTTTATTTTATTTTATTTATTTATTTAGACGGAGTTTTGCTCTCGTCGCCCAGGCTGGAGTGCAATGGCATAATCTCAGCTCAGCGCAATATCCGCCTCCCTGGTTCAAGCAATTCTTCTGCCTCAGTCTCCCGAGTAGCTGGGACTACAGGCACCCGCCACCATGCCCGGCTAATTTTTGTATTTTTAATAGAGACGAGGTTTCACCATGTTAGCCAGGTTGGTCTCGAACTCCTGACCCACATGATCCACTCACCCTAGCCTCCCAGAATGCTGGGATTACAGGTGTGAGCCACCGCATCCAGCCAATTTTTTTAAAGATGTGTAGCATTTGTTGAATCAGAGCCATAAACACAGAATCACTCGGCCATGATGAGCGCCAGCGATGAAATAAGCACATTGGACCCATGACAAAAGGCTCCAGGCAGACCTCCCTAACTTCATGCTCCAAAAGAAGCCAGACTCAGAGGAGCACAAACTGTTCCACAGGTACCAGAACAGCCAGCACTGCTCCACGGCCCTGGCCACAGAGAGGCCGGCCCATCTGGGGAGTGGCCACTCATGTAGAAAAACACTGAGCGGCTCACTCGGGATCTGTGCAGCTTACATGAGGAAAGTTACATCTCAAATAGTGGGAAGTTAGGAGAAATAAAGTAATTATTAAATATGTCTCAGTGGCTGGGTCAGGTGGCTCGTGCCTGTAATCCCAGCACTTTGGGAGGCCGAGGTGGGAGGATCCCTTGAGCCCAGCAGTTCAAGACCAGCCTGAGCAACACAGTAAGACCCCCACGTCTACAAAAAATTTTTTAAAAAAATTAGCTGGGTGTGATGGAGCGCTCCTGTAATCCCAGCTACTCAGGAGGCTGAGGTGCAGGGATTGCTTGAGCCTGGGAGGTTGAGGCAGGAGTGAGCCGAGATTACACCACGCCATTCCAGCCTGGGCAACAGAGAGAGAGACCCTGTCTCAGGTTAATTTAATTTAATTTAATTTAACAAATGTTTTTAAAAGAAATTTGTCTGGTCACACAAACCCATACATGGTATTAAATTGCATAAACACACTCACGCAGAAATGAAAGTGGATAAAACCTGGTGAAATCTGAATAGGCAAGGTGGCTCACGCCTGTAATCCCAGCACTTTGGGAGGCCAAGGTGGGTTGGATCACCTGAGGTCAGGAGTTCAAGAGCAGCCGGCCAACATGGCGAAACCCATCTCTACTAAAAATACAAAAATTAGCCAGGTGTGGTGGCACACGCCTATAATCCCAGCTGCTCAGGAGGCTGAGGCAGGAGAAGCACTTGAACCCGGGAGGTGGAGGTTGCGGTGAGCCGAGATCGTGCCACTGCACTCCAGGCTGGACGACAGAGCAAGACTCCATCTCATAAAAAAGAAAAAAAAAGAAAAAAAGGAATATGCCAGAGAAAACGGCACAGGAGCAAGAAGTCCTAATCAGGTGATATAAAGGCAACAACCCTGAGAGGCTGTAACCCAGGCAGGCAGGGACCTGTCCATCTGTCTCTCCATCTAAGAATCCTGCATTCCGAGTGTGGCTCAGAGAAGGCATACAGTAAATATTTGCTGTGAATGAATGAATGAATGAATGAGTGAATGTCCCCTCAGTTGGCCTCACTGGCCTTCCTGAGTTGGGTCCCAGCCCGCAGAGGCCCTGGCTATGCGCCCTGGAGCTAGGGGCAGCCACTGCCAGGCCCTTCCCGGGTACCCTGGCACCAAGAACCCACCTTTCTGGGTACCTGGCAGGGCTGTGTGAAGCAAAGGCCGACTCCTGGGAGTCGGGGAAGAAGGGGCTTGGCTCGGGGGCCTGGCCCCAGGAAAGCCGCTCGGGGAGGCTGCAGCTGTGGAAAGGCACAGGGCTTCCGCGAGGGTCTCCTGATACAATAAAAGATTATCAGCTAAATAAAACAAGAAGTGACTGGGGCCACTATGCGCTGTTGGATTGAAATCGTGTGAGCAAAGTGGTTTTCTCTGAGAGATTTATTTTCCGCGCTGGCTTCAGGCAGCCAGCCCAGCCGGAGAGCACGGGCGAGAATGGGGCTGGTCTCCCTCCACTGACAGGGAGGGGATGGGGCTTTATTTAATCTTCCAATGAGCTGGAACAAGAAAGACGGCGTGAATGGACATTAATTCTGAAACAAATTATTAAAGAGAGATCTGGGATTCCGGGACAGCCATCTACCCCCTGCCTGTCTGCCACCTCCTGCACCAAGGCCATAAACTCCCTCCTTTCCACGGAAAACCCAACGCCAGGCCAACTGGGTCTCCCATTTGGGCTGAGAAAGGCCTAGAACCAACCCACGCCCAGGGCCAGCAGAGCAGAGGGCCTGGCTGGGCTGCCCGCGTCCTCGGGCCTGGGCCATCTGCCTCCCTGAGCCTTGGCCCCTGACGACACCCCTGCATCCCGTGTTTCCTTGTCATCTGCCCTTGTGCTTGGGGATGTCCTAGGCAGATGGCTGCCACCCCACCCACATGGGTCCACCCTCTACCCACCACCACCCCGGGTACTTTTACCCACCTCGGGCCCTCCAGGCCTCCTTTCTCACACTGCACCCGGCACAGGCTAAGCCCTCCTCAGCGGTGTGCATCCCGTGCCTCACTGCCAGGCCCTAGATAGAGACAGGCCAGACCCAGACCCACCGCCCCCGAGGCCGGCCTGGGAGGAGTAAGTGCTATGAAGAGGCTGCATGGGCACAGGCTGGCATGCGGGGAGGAATCCGGTCGGCCGGGTGTGGGGTGGCCCCGACCCGGGCGTTGAAGGAGGGGCAGGAGTGCGCCACTGGCCCGGAACACTCCGAGTGGAGGGAACAGCATTTGCAAAGGTCTGGAGCAGCACATTTACGGGGACATCCAGAACGCACACTAATCGTCATCGTAACGGTTAAATTTACTGAGCATTCGCTGTGTGCTGTGCCAAGTACTCCATACATGCCATCTCTTTTTGAAAAATTTACTTTGTTGTTAAATTTTAACCCATTTATTTATTTTGAAACGGGCTAATTTTTGTATTTTTGGTAAAGGTGGGGTTTCACCGTGTTGCCAAGGATGGCCTCCAACTCCTGGGCTCCAGTAATCCACTCTCCTCGGCCTCTCCGGGATCACAGGCGTGAGCCACCACGCCCGGCCCACACTACCTCATCTTAATCTTCTCAGCAGCCCTATGAGGAGGTAGAGATTCTTTTCTTTTCTTTTTTTTGAGACAGAGTCTCGCTCTATTGCCCAGGCTGGAGTGCAGTGGCATGATCTCAGCTCACTGCAACCTCCATCTCCTGGGTTCAAGTGATTCTCCTGCCTCAGCCCCCCGAGTAGCTGGGATTACAGGTACCTGCCACCACGCCCAGCTAATTTTTGTATTTTTAGTAGAGACAGCGTTTCACCATGTTGGTCAGGCTGGTCTCAAACCCCTGACCTCATGATCCACCCACCTCAGACTCCCAAAGTGCTGGGATTACAGTCATGAGCCACCACGCCTGGCCCAAGATTATAATTTTTCTCCCATATTACTGATGCGATGGCCAGTGCTACGTGTAATCCCAGCTCTCTGGGAGGCCAAGGCAGGTGGATCACCTTTAAGTCACGAGTTCGAGACCAGCCTGGTCAACATGGTGAATGCCATCTCTATTAAAAATACAAAAATTAGCCAGGCGTGGTGGTGTGTGCCTGTAGTCCCAGCTAATCGGGAGGCTAAGACAGGAGAATCACTTGACCCTGGGAGGTGGAGGTTGCAGTGAGCTGAGATTGTGCCATGGCATTCCAGCGTGGGCAACAGAGTGAGACTCTGTCTTAAAAAAACAAAAAATAAAAATAAAAACAGATGAGGAGACTGAGGTTCAAAGAGGCCCAGGTGTCCCACACAGAGCTACCATATGAGAGAACTAGAATTTGAACCCAAGTCTCCCTGATTCCAAAGACAAGGCTCCCTGAACCACCACATTCCACCCCCCAACTCTGGCCCATGCTTTGGGGGCCTCATAGGCTCCAAACTCAGGTCCAGTCTCCTGACCAAGACACCAAGGAGCCTGGGACCTTGGCAAACACAGCCTCCTGCTCACCCTAGGCACTCTGGCCCTCCCACCTTCCCTAGCTCCCTCCTGTCCCTCTAGTGAAGGGGCCTGTATCCCAGGATACAGGGAGCCAGGGCTATGCAGGGACTGAGAGACCCTAGGCAGCTAAGCCCTCCTGACAGAACAGAGCAGCCCAGCCCTGGCCACGGGGCCACCTGCGAGGGACCACATTCTTTCACCAACAGAAAACATCTCAAGGCCCACATGGCATGATGTCTGAGGCAGACAGGCCACTCAGAGCCCCGGAGATCCAAGCCTGGCATGGACCAGGCCCGAAGCTTCACTAGGTTCCCATCATGCCAAGCTGGAGCCCCAAACCTACTCCTCATTCAAAAAACAGACACTTCATCCACTCCGCTGTATAAGCCAGACACCCGGGAGGACCCTCAGGCCTCCTGTCCGTCACACCCCACGCCCAGTCCCTCAGCAAGTACTGTCAGCCCCTATCCACCACCTGCTTCCTGGACCCAGCACCCCATCTCCCCTGCACATGGGCCACAGCCCCTCCACGCTTCCCAGCTATCCTCCCCTCAACAACTGGGGGAGGCTTTAGAAACCCACGTCTGTGGATGTGCCCTCTCTGCCCCCATCTTGCTTAAAACCCTCTAGTGACTGTTCCCGCAGGCGTTGAACAAAACCCAAAGTCCTGCCAGGCGCAGCGGCACACACCTATAGTCCTAGCTACTTGGGAGGCCGATGCAGGAGGATCACCTGGACCCAGGAGTTCGAGTCCAACCTGGGCAACACAGTGAGACCCCATCTCTAAAAACAATCATAATAATAATATTAAAAGACAAAACCTGGTCGGGCTCGGTTGCTCACACCTGTAATCCCAGAACTTTGGGAGGCCAAGGCGGGCAGATCATGAGGTCAGGAGTTCGAGACCATCCTGGTTAACGCGGTGACATCCCATATCTACTAAAAATACAAAAAGTTAGTGAGGCATGGTGGCATGTGCCCATAATTTAAGCTACTCAGGAGGCTTAGGCAGGAGAATCGCTTGAACCCGGGAAATGGAGGTTGCAGTGAGCCGAGATTGTACCACTGCACTCCAGCCTGGATGACAGAGCAAGACTCCATCTCAAAAAAAAAAAAGACAAAAACCAAAGTCTTTGCTGTGGTCTAGGGCCCAGTGCACCCACCCTCTGCAGGCTACACCTGCGTCAATCCCTACCATGCACCTGCGTGTAGGGCCCTGGATCCATGCCTTGTCTTCTTGAAAAGCCACATCCTTTCCAGCTCGGGTCCAGCACCCACCTGGCTGGCCCCTCATCCAGCCATTCAGCCTTGAGGTCCCAGCTGCTGGCACCCCCAGTGGAGACCAGGCCCTGCTATGAGCTTCTGTCCTTCTGGAAATCAAACAATGTGAAGTTAGTGTCCAGCCCCCGGCCGACTGAGCCCACGGAACAGGGCTTGAAATGCTTAGCCTCGGATCTGGCAAACAGCGGGTGCTCCATCAGTGATGACCGCTGCATCAGGAAAAGCAGCAGCCCTCGCACCCGCGATGCTCAGCCCTGCTGGGTGTAGTGCCCACTCCACAGGGAGCTCAGATCTGATGGGGGTGAAGTTGAAGCAGGACTAAGGGGAAGGCCCAGGGCAGGCGAGGAGGGGCCCCACATCCTCCCCCAGCCCCCCAGTATCCTGAAGCAGGAACAGTTGACAGCAGACAGTGACAGGGTCACAGCCAGGACAGAAACCAGGCATGTGGCAAATAGAAGTCATCGTTCTCTGGTTTACTTTTTTTTTTTAAGATTTAAAAAATTATTTATTTATTTATTTCAAGACAGAGTTTCACTCTGTCGCCCAGGCTGGAGCGCAGTGGTACGATCTCGGCTCACTGCAACCTCCGCCTCCCGGGTTCAAGCGATTCTCCTGCCTCAGCCTCCTGAGTAGCTGGAATTATGGGCACATGCCACCAGGCCTGGCTGACATTTTTTTGTATTTTTAGTAGAGAGGGGGTTTTACCATGTTGGCCCGGCTGGTCTGGAACTCCTGACCCCAGGTGATCTGCCTGCCTCGGCCTCCCAAAGTGCTGGGATTGCAGGCGTGAACCACCACACCTGGCCCCACTCTCTAGTTTTCTGGTGATGAGGAAAGAGCATATTTTTCAACAGCCGAGACAACAAAAACACGCGCACTTGCAAAGAACCGAGCTTGCCCTGGCGATTTCCTTCATATCCGCTTCCTCACTGTGGGCACCGCCTCACCCCCTGCCCTGCTACTTGGCTCAAGTCACATTCTGCCTCACTCAGGACTCACAGGTCTCCTCCCTGTGTCTGGGATGTGGAGTTTCTCTTGATTGCTGCAATCATTTGCAAACGATGCCTCTCTTCCCCAGTCCCTCTCAGGGCTCTCCGTCCCCATGGCCGTGTGTCCTCGCCTCCCATCTCTCTGCAGTCTGGGACAGAATTCCTCAGGAGTAGCTGGAGACACAAGCGACACCCCAAAGACTCACTCCTTGCACATCACATTGGGAGTGAGCAAAGAAGGCCGAGGGGGGTGTGTGAGGAGGGTGTCGGTGAGCTCTCCCTGGAGAGCTGGGTTCAAGCTGAATGGGGCTTCCTTGGACAAGCACTGATGATAACCATACCACTGTGGTTCACACAGGCCTGGCCCTTTCTGGGTGCCAGACCCTGGGCTGAACGCTTCACATGTCCCACAACTGCCCTAGGAGTTGGTTACTCTATCACCATCTCCATCTTGTCGATCAGGAAGCTGAGAGTCAGAGACGGTGTGACTGGCCCGTGGCTTTGGAGCTCAGACAGAGGGAAACCCCGGTTCAAATTCCACGGCGGGTGCCCCTCGCCTCGCTGCTTTGGGGTTTGCATCCAGGACTGGAGGGCCCGAAAGAACCCAGTTCGCCCAGCACACAGGGCGGGGCACAGCAGGAGTGGGAGTCGCAGGTGAGGGAGCCCTGAAGGCGGTTTAGGAACTCAGGACTGGTCCAGCACGTGCCAGGGAGTCATGCTTGGGTTTCAGGCCAGCGCAGCTCACGGTCATGTCTGAATTTGGGAGCTGCCTGGCGGTCCCATGGCGAGTGAATCAGAGGGAAAGAGGCCCGCGGCTGAGCAGGCAGGAGGCGGCAGGTGGCCAGGGCGAGTGGAAGAGGTGAGGACAGAGGGGTGAGCAGGGGTGATTTCACAGATGTGACCAGCAGAGTCCCCGGGGGCTCCAGCCTTGGTGATCTGGGGACTGGCAGAGGCGCCGTGTGGGGCAGCACTGCCCTTCGCCAGGGTGAGCCCTGCGACACTGTGCACCTCCTCTCTCACCTCCGGATCTCCCCTGTTCCTTGTCCCCGGCTGGAGGCAGGGGGCTGTGAGGCCGCACGCGAAACTGCAGGCCCCCTCCGATGACCGTGTCGAGGCAAGGATGGGGATCCTGGGGCCTCCGTCACGGCCCTCCCTCCCTCCTGCCCGCCTCGCTGTGTCCACACTCACCCAGACCCAGCCCTCCGGGTCAAGGAGCGGAGTCTCCCCTCCCGCGCCCACTGACCACTGCCCCGTCACCCCTGCCCCAGGACTGACAGCCCCTCCTGCCCCTCCTGCCGGCCGCCACCGCGGTGGCTCAGTCCTCGCAGCAGCCCTGAGAGAGGAACCGCTCGCCCCGTTTCACAGGCAAGGGCACTAAGGCCAGCAGAGGGGCGGCGGCTCGTCCTGGTCACCCAGGGCACCCCCAGCACTTCCCCTCCCGTGGGGAATGGCCGCCGGCGTGGGAAGGGCGCTGCACAGAGTGTCAGTATTACTTTTGAGCTGCTCAGAACTTTCTCGATGGCAGGACAGAGAGGATGCAAAGCAGCTCAAGTCAAAGGGTGCTTTGGGGCTCGAAAGCCAAGGGAAGCCCGCGAAGGTGGCTTTCCACCTTTTCCATCAGGAAAGCCTCTAATTGGCCAGGAGAGGGTCACATGTCCATTTCTAAACCAATAAGAGCATTCGGATCAGGCCTTTGACTGGCCAGGCCTGGGTCCAGTGCCCTTTAAAAACAACTCAGAGAGGGTGAGCCACCTTCCCAAATCACACAGCATGGCCATCCCTTGCTCGGCTCCTCTGTGTGTGTGTGTGTTGTGTGTATGGTGTGTCTGTGTAGTGTGTGCTGTTGTGTCTGTGTGTGTATAGTATGTGTCTGTGTGTGTGGTGTGTGTATGGTGTATGTGTCTGTGTGTGATGTGTGTGTCTGTGTGTGTGGTATGTGGTGTACGTGTGTAGTGTGTGGTCTCTGTGTGTATGGTATGTGTGTGGTGTGTCTGTGTGGTATGTGTGGTGTGTCCATATGGTGTATGTGTGTGTGGTGTGTGTCTGTGTGTGTGTGGAGTGTCTTGTCTGT
Source organism: Plecturocebus donacophilus (assembly GCA_004027715.1). Classification (NCBI taxonomy): domain Eukaryota; kingdom Metazoa; phylum Chordata; class Mammalia; order Primates; family Pitheciidae; genus Plecturocebus; species Plecturocebus donacophilus. The sequence continues at coordinate 18,393 of PVKP010030271.1, forward strand.
GTGATGTGTGTCTGTGTAGGTGGTGTGGTGTGTATGGTATGTGTCTGGTGTATGGTGTGTGTCTAGTGTGTGTGTGTAGTATGTGTGTCTGTGTGGGGTGTGTGTGTGTGGAGTGCCTGTTGTGTCTGTGTGGTGTGTGTGTCTGGTGTATGTGTGGTATGTGTGTATGGTGTGTGTATGTCTGGTGTGTGTGTGATATGTGTCTGTGTGGGATGTGTATGACTGTGTGTGTGTGTGTGGAGTGCCTGTTGTGTTTGTGTGGTGTGTGTGGTGTGTGCATGTGACGTGTGGTGTGTCTCTGTATATGTGGTGTGTGTCTGGTGTGTGTGTGGTATGTGTGTGTGTGTGGTGTGTGTCTGTGTGTGGGGTGTGTGTGTGTGTCTTGGGGGCAGGGGACTAGGGAGGAACTGCCCCCGTGGGAGAAAAGTCCAAATTTCTATTTTTCTGGCATTGAGGCCCCGGCCCCCAGCTCTGGCTCCTGTGAGGCCACCTTCCTGCCCCTCCTCCTCTGATCACACCGCCGGGGATGAGCCACAGGCCCACCAGCTCTGCCGGATGGGACTTCCCTGGCCGGGACGCTCGTCTCTGAACCCGCTCTCCCGCCCTAACATCAGGGCTCTCGCTGTGTGGATTCTGGGAGCCCTTGGGCTGGGAGGGACCTCCGGTCCTCATCTCCAGGCACCGGCAGCTCACCCGCTCCCTCGGGTGGCTGGTTTGGGGGAAGTCCGACCCTCCAGCCCGCAGCTGGCCCGGGCCTGGAGTCAGGGACGTCCCCGGAGGCTCCGATGCCCCTTTCCAGCTGCGCGACCTGAAGCAGATGCTGCATCCGAGATAGCGAGGGGCGCGGTGGCTCACGCCTGTAATCCCAGCACTTCGGGAGGCCGAGGTGGGCGATCACCCGAGATCTGGCCGACATGGTGAAACCGCGTCTCTACGAAGAGTACAAAATCAGCCAGGTGTGGCGGGAGCCTGCAGTCCCAGCTACGCGGGAGGCTGAGGCAGAGACCCTCTTGAACCCGGGAGGCGGAGGTTGCAGTGAGCCGAGATGGCGCCAGCGCACTCCAGCCTGGGCGGCAGAGCGAGCCTCTGTCTCAAAAAAACCAACCAACCAACCAAACAAACAAAAAACAGAAAGGAAGAAAAGAAAAGACAGCGAGGGGATCAGAGGGCTTTGTGCCGGCGCGGCGTGGCCTTGCAGGAGGCGTGACAGACGCGCACACGCGGCCCCTCTTCCTTCCTCCGGGCTGGGGGCGACGTGTCCCAGCCAAGGCTGCCCGCGGGGAAGCAGCCAGGGAGCCCGAGGGCGGGAGGAAGGGGCGCCTGCCCGTCCCTGCCCACGGTCGCTCGCGTCCTCCCCGACCCGGGCCTGCAGAGGAGGCGGCGCGGGAACAAAGGAAAGGGCCCCAGGCGCCGCGCCCACTGCCTCCCGCACGCACACGCCCCGCGGACACGGCCCGGAGCGCGGCCCTTCCCCTCCGGGGCCCTCGCGCCACCCGGACCCCGGCTCCCGCGCACAGCCGCGCGGCTGGGAAGTCCCCAGGGTGCGGGGACCCGTTTCTGGAGCCTCCGCAGCCGAGGCCCAGCGGTGGCAGCTGCGGGGAAGGGGGATGGGGCGGGGGAAGGGACCCGTCCGGTGCCCGCGCGTCGCCCTGGGCCTTGGCGCGCCGGGGTGCGAACCTGGGTGCCCTAAACACACACAGGATCTCCGCGGACCGATGGCGGCGGGGACGGCCACGAGGGACCCAGAAGCCCCGCGGGTCCCGGCTCCGCGCACCCTCGGCCCGCGGGCGACGGAGGCCCAACTGCAGCCTCGCGGCGCCACCTACGGACAGAATTCCGCAGCTGGATTCCCGGCCCCTGGGCGCCCCGTTCTCCCTTCCTCCTCCGGGGGCTCCCACCCCGTCCGCCGCCCCGCAGCAGACAGCCCGGCCGGCTCAGGCCTCTGACTCGGTCCTCGTGGAAGGGGAAGCGTGTTCAGCTGTCCGGGTCCAGGCGGCATAGTCAGGGCCCAGGGAGCTGAGGCCAGGTCCCGACACCGCCACAGGGAGGGACCATGTCCACGTTTACAGAGGGGGAAACTGAGGCCCAGGACCGGGCCTTGACTCTGGCTTTGTGTGGAACTGGGGCAGCTGAACTAGGCATCAACCTCTCTCCACCCCGTGCAGTTCTCTGACCCTGCTTCTCCCACATCGTCCACTCATCCAGACAGCTCTGCCCCTCTCCACCCAGCCCCCAGCTCTCCTGAGCCCTCCACCCACATCCTGCCCATCTGTCCTCAGGGACTCCACCTGCCTGTTTAACTCTGTCCTGGATTCTTTGAAAACTCACACCAGGAAAAAAGGCCCTTGGAGACCCAGCCTCAATTTCCACCGAAAACCCCAGCAACCAAGCCCCTCCCTGCCCTATTGTCCGGGCCTGACCTCTTCGAATTAACCTGGTTGTCTGTCTACACTAGATCCTTCAGTCACTGCCCGCCACCGCCTATCAGGCCCAGCAAGGACGTGGCACCCAACACTTGTGAAGATGACAACAGTGAGGGCCCTGGAGCTCACGATCTGTGCCACCGTGAGAGTCTCTCCTGTGACCCTCAGCAAATCAGCCCTGTGCTGTGGCACTAGAGTCCTTTGTCCTTAACAATGGGGATGTGTTCTGAGACATGCATCACTTGCGAACAGCATAGAGTGAACTTACGCCAGCCTAGATGGTGCGGCCCTACACTCCGCGCGCCTGCCCCTGGCTACGCTCCCGAGTGCCTGTCACTGGACCGAATGCTGTAGGCAACTGTAGCACAGTGGGACGAATTGATGTATCTACACACAGAACAGGTACAGGAGAAACACGGTGTTATGATCTTATGGGACCACTGTCATACATGCAGGCCCTTGGTGACTGCAATGTCCTTCCACGGCATGTGACTGCATTCTTCTTCCTGGAATTCTACAGATGAAGCTGAGGCTTGGTGAGGTCAGGCCTCCCCGAGCTCACAAGAGGCAGATGAGTGGCCGAGCTGAGATTCCAGCCCTGCCTGGAGCTGACCTCCCAGCTCCGCCCAGGCCTCCTAGCCCAGACCGTGGCCAGCACCTGGATCCCAGGTTGGGCCAGGCATCAGTGATGGCCCCATGGGGTGATCCACCCTGGCATGGGGCGTGGCTACCCACTCACACATACATCATGTGAGTCACACTTACGAGGGTCACATGGTGTGAGGTTCCAGCCCACATCTGGCCCTCGGAGTCCCCAGCTGTCAGATGCCTCTAGGCTGATCCTCTCATTTTACAGATGAGCAGACTGAGTCCACCGAGGCACAGCTTCTTGCTCAGGCTCACACGGGGCTGCTCAATCCGGCAGAAAGACGAGAGCCCAGGTCCAGGATCCTGGACCTATCAGAGCTTCCAGGGCTGCAACCCTTAGCCTGTAGGATGAGTAACAATTCAGCTGGACTTCCCAGTCCAAGGTGAGGGAGGAAGAGACAGACACTGACACAGAAAATGACAAACCCAGAGATCACACCTGAGCTGAAAGGCTTGGCTGGGCCTTGGGGAAGCCCAGAGGAGAGATTAGAGGTGGGGCTAGTCCGTCAGGCAAGGATTCTCAAGGAAGCGATATCAAGCGGGCTTTGAAGGATGAGTAGGAGTTTGCCAATGGTAAAATGCAGGGAAGGGTATTTCGAGGGAAAGCATGGGGCTTGGAGGGAGCTTGGCTAATTCTACCTATAACTTGTTAGTTAAGTGTGGGCTTATATACCAGCCAGACCTGGGTTCAAGTCCCTGCCCTGTTGTGTGACCTCCAGCAAGTGTCTTAACCTTTCTGAGCCTACTTTTCCTCATCTGTAAAATGAGGCAACAATGCTCTCCTTGACTATGGACAATTGCGGGGTTAGCATAGGGTGGGACACACAGGAGCTCACCAGAGAAGACTGGAGGCCGTGGGGAGGAGGTAGGTGAGGACTGGTGTGAAGGACAATGAGGCTGGAGAGGTCGCCAGAGGCCAGTTGGGCCATGAGGGACCCTGAGTGCCAAACTAAGGAAGCTGGCTTCATTCTGAGGACAATGGGGAGCCATGGAAGGGGTTGGAGCCAAGGAGTGACCCACCTGATTTGTGTTTTAGAAGGTGCCCACCCGGCAGGGGCAAGGGTCTCCTTCAGAAGGATGGAGTCTGAGGCCGGGAGCTCTGCCTGCCCCGGCCCTTCCCTGGCCCCTTTGTCCCCAGGCCTCCTGTTGCCCTCAGCACTCAGGATGAGAAGCCACCTTGCCCTGAGGCTGAGGCTGAGCCGGGGCTGGAGAGGGTGGCCTGCGGCTTCTGCTGCTGCTGGCCCAGGACACCCAGGCCCCAGCACCTGCACCCCCAGAGAAAAACCAGGGTCTCTGCTTTCCAGAGCAGCCTTTTCCTCCCCTACCCCCTGTGCTCCAAAGCCCCCATTACAGAGAGAAGGCGGCAGCACCACCATAATTTCTGTTTCTCTCTAAATAGGCCTGCTCCCACAAAACCAATTAAAGCACCTGCCGGGACGGGCTCTGTCAGCAAATTATTTCCAGGCTCTGCGGCCCGAGAATAAATCTCAGAAGGATAAAGTGGACCTGATGGCAGGGGGCTGGCGATGGGGGACCAGGCAGGCAGGAGCAGGGTCACTTGAGTCCAGGAAGCTGCAGGCAGGGTCTTCACGCTGGTCGCCAGACCCTAAGGCTAGACCCCTTCTGCTCTGCCAAATCATCAGTCTGTAAGGAGTGGCACCCTATCTGTGACAGAAATGACTTCCAGGCCATGGATGGGGGAGTGGTGGCATGCATAGCTCCACCTCTTTGTCCCCAGCGCCACCTTCTTCTCCTCCCTTGACTTTCACCATGTGGTGGAACGCAGGTGTGCCCAACCTCAGTGGGGGCTCTGAGGGCCCAGGTGCCTGTCTGTGGGTCCCCAAGTAAGGCCTTCCCTGCTGTGAGCCTTGGTGTTCCTGTCTGTAAAATGGAGGGGTACGTGGGCCGGGCACGATGACTCATGCCTGTAATCCTAGGACTTTGGGAGGCCAAGGCAGGTGGATCACTTGAGGCCAGGAGTTCAACACCAGCCTGGGCCACATGGCAAAACCCCATCTCTACTAAAATATAAAAAGTAGCCAGGTGTTGGCCGGGCATGGTGGCTCACACCTGTAATCCCAGCACTTTGGGAGGCCAGGACGGGAGGATCATTTGAGGTCAGGAGTTCGAAACCATTCAGACTAACATGATGAAACCTCACCTCCACTAAAAATCCAAAAATTAGCCGGGCGTGGTGACACACACCTGTAATCTCAGCTACTTGGGAGGCGGAAGCAGGAGAACCATTTAAATCCGGGAGGTGGAGGTTGCAGAGAACCAGGATCGCGCCATTGCACTCCAGCCTGGGCAACAAGAGCAAGACTCTGTCTCAATAATAATAATAATAATAATTTGCTGGGCATGGTGGCAGGCACCTATAAACCCCAGCTACTCAGGAAGCTGAGGCATGAGAATCGCTTGAACCCAGGAGGTGGAGGTTGCAGTGAGCTGAAATCACACCACTGCACTCCAGCCTGGGCAACAGAGCAAGACTCCATCTCCAAAATAAATAAATAAATAAATGATAAAATAAAACAAAATGGGGGTGGATGGGGCTTGGCCGGCCCTCCCAGCTCCAGCTGCCTAGGAAGTTTCATAGGGTCTCCTGGTTGGCACCAAGGCTGGACCTTGTGGGATGCTCATGAACTCTCTCCTTGAGCAAAGGCTAAGACTGAGGGTGGGTGCTCTACCAATTCCATGCAGCCATCACTGCTCCCAGGAGCTCCCAGCCTGGCGTGGGGTTGGAAGGGGTTGAGGGACCCTGGGTAGGGAAGTGGCCGGTGACTCCTTCACAGAGGGCAGAGGCTTCCCAGGCAGGGCTCCTGGAAGCAGGACTTAGAAAGATGAGCAGGAGTTCCCCAGATTTGAGGCGTCATTCTCTCAAGGTAGAAATGATTCTGATCCATGTGGCATATCTGAGAATTATAAAAAGGTGCCCTTATTTCCACTTTATGCCCATCTTTACAATTGTTCTAACTTTGGAAAATCTGCCATGTCTATGATATAAACGGTGCCCCTGGGACTGTGCAGTGCACAACTTGGATAATTGTGCAGTGCAGCTCTAGGGGACTCAAGCCAAAAGGGGCAAGGAGCTGCTCATCCCACCAGCCTTGAGAGGGACTGAGGCATGATGAGAGAGGGCCTCCTACCAGCAGAGGGGTGGGAGGACGCTGCCACCAGGGACAACATCACATGTGTCCCCTCCCCAAACATTGGAGATTCAGAACTTCCAGAGATATCAAGAGGGCTCCTCCAGTTTAGGCCACAACCCTCAAGGGGTGACAACACTGACTCTGGGCTGGTGGCACACTTCACCCCCAGGAACCCTCACCCAACCCTGCAACAGGGTGCAGTGGAAGAAACTGAGGCAACTCGAGATGCCACAGAGACTAGGTACCCATGCCAAGTCAGCCAAGCCCAGCAGGTTCAGAGCCCTGCCTGGGGGCCGGGCATGGTGGCTCATGCCTGTAATCCCAGCACTTTGGGAGGCCAAGGTGGGAGGAACACCTGAGGTCAGGAGTTCGAGACCAGCCTGACCAACATGATGAAATCCCGTCTCTACCCAAAATATAAAAATTAGCTGGAGGTGGTGGCAGTCTCTTGTAATCACAGCTACTCGGGACGCTGAGGCACAAGAATCACTTGAATCTGAGAGGCGGAGATTGCAGTGAGCCAAGATCACGCCATTACACTCCAGCCTGGGTGACAGAGCAAGACTCTGTCTCAAAGCTTTGACCTGGAGCCGTCATGGTGCCCACTCCAGAGGTGCCTGGTGAGGTGCAGTCACCGCCAGCCGGCCCGCAGCACCACACCTTGCCCAAGGCGAGGGCTCAGCAGGTGTTGGTTATTGTACCAGCCCCCACTCCCTAGACTGGCAGACCCTGAGGGCCCCTGGCTGCATCTCCAGGGCCGCACTGCTACCCCCACCCACCAGTGCCCATCAAGGGGATCAGAAAGGACTTGGGGCACAGCTGAGCCCACAAGGTGAGTACGGTCACCATCCTCACCATCACCGTCTTCCCCCTGGTGGTTTAGGCTCAGAGAGGCTAAGTAACGTGCACAGGTGCTTCCACATGGCAGCACAGGATTGCACCCAGCTGCCTCGGATGCCAGAATGCAGGCTCCAGCTGGCTCCCCAGGTGCCCAGAAGTGGAAATCTGCTTTCAATGCACATGGGGTGGGGGAAGGGGCAGTCAGGACTGGGCAGAGGAGCTGAAGGGGCTGGGGTTACAGGAAGGTCAGCAGAAAGTCAGGAGCCTCCCAACCCCCCAAACCGGTGGTGACGGCACAGCCAGCGCTGCAAAGTGCCCACGTCAGCAGCCTCAGCCAGTGCTCCACCTGCAGGCCCATAAATCCGCATCTCCTTGGGGGCTGTGGGGCGAAGTTCCAGCCCTCAGCATAGTGGCAGTGCCAGCCACAGTAGGGAATGGAGCCCTCCCTCGCCCAGTGCCCAACCTGACCCCCCATCTGGGAACCCCTGGACTCTGGCCTTCCCAGGCACCCACGGGGCCCTCTGATGTTGCTGGTGATGATAATGAAATAAAATGATATCAAGAACTGCAGGCACGAGGGCCTCTTGCCTCATTACCTGGGCCTCTGAATTAGCTGAAGGAACCCTGGCAAGAACCCCTGAGACGGGCGCCGTGATGATCTCACTGTCATGTATTTTATTTTATTTTTGTAGAGACGGGGGTGTCTCGCTATGTTGCCCAGACTGGTCTCCAACTCCTGGCCTCAAGTGATCCTACTGCCTTCTCCTCCCAAGGTGCTGGGATTACAGGCGTGAGCCACTGAGCCCAGCCGAGGACGCCATTCTGTAGATAAGAACACTGACGCTTGCAGTGGGAAGCCACCTGCCCCATGTTGCCCAGCTATCAGAGGGAATCCCAATTTGGAGCCAGATGGCTCCCAAGCCCACGCTGCTAAGGATGGGCGGGAGGGACGGTTTCCCAGCACCTCCCAGGAGCATTTTTACTTTAGTAGTTATGCATTTTATTTCATGATGCCAGAAAAAAATACAACCAGCCCTTCAAGACCAACGTTTCATCGTTTCATGGCAATGATAGATGAACTTTTTCTTTTCCGTTTTTGAAGCCAGAAGAAAAATCCTAAATAAACAAGGCAGGTGAAACTGCCCATGAGCCTTGCAGGGCCCACGGTGACCAAGGCAGCATCCACTTCCCTCCCTGCCTCCACTCATGAACAGGCTGTGGCCCCAGAGCCAGGGGACTCCGGCCAATGACCCCAGGCCACTCAAGTATCACTGCCCAAGGCCTGTTCTGTGCCAGTGCCAGGCTCCACTGGGAGCTGGGAGAGCCTGGGGAAGCTCACCATCGAGATGTGACTTCTCTTGAGAGAGAGGGGACTCAGAGAGGGGAGGCCACATGCCCAAGGCCTCACTCCTAGTAAGGAGAGGTGTGGGACTCCAAGGCCTGTCCCTCTGCACTGTCCCAGGCCTAGGAGAGGCTGCACTTGCTGAGGACCCTTCCCAGGCATTCAGTCCCTCCGCCCCCTCCCCACCTCAGAGCCTTCTCATCAGTCCTGCATGCGCCCAGCTTGGGAGGGCAGGAAGAGCCTAGAGGTTGGGATGTTTTGGCAGGTTTTTGAAATAATTTTTCCTTCTAACTGTAGGGGTGATTCTAAAAAGCAGTCCAGGCAGACCCCAATGGCTCGTGCTGATAATCCAACCACCTGGGAGGCTAAGACAAGGGGATTGCTTGAGGCCAGGAGTTTGAGCCTGCGCAACATAGCAAGACCCTGTCTCTACAAAAAAATTCACAGGAGAGATCCAAAATGGCCGCGTAGCAGCAGCTCAGGATTGTGGCTCCCAGTGAGGGCGCAGAGAGCGAGTGGACGCCGCAATTGCAGACGAATTTTTGATGCCCACAGACTGGGAGATTCCCAGCGAAGGAGCCACACGGGTCGCCAGCGCGACTCTTTTGGCCGGCGCAGCGCTTCTCCGTGTGGATTGTACGGGACTGGGGGCCCTTTTAATCGGGCTTGGCGGGTCCCATCCCCACAAGGAGAACAGCAATTGGAAGTGCTGAGGACTGAGAAGCACAGCTGAACCCGGGAAGGCCCAGCTCTGTGGGAAAGGGGCGCCCCCCGAAGGAAAACTAAGAAACAGAAAAAACTTCATCACCAACAAGCCGGACGTCCACTCAGAGACCCAATCTGAAAGTCGGCAATTACAAAGGCGACAGGTGGATAAATCCACAAAAATGGGAAGAAACCAGTGCAAAAAGGCTGAGAACACCCGAAAAAAGAATGCCTCTCCTCCTACAGGGGATCGCAGCTCCTCATCAGCAAGAGAACAAGGCTTGACGGAGGATGAGTGTGATGAACTCACAGAATCAGGCTTCAGAAGGTGGATAATAAGAAACTTCTGTGAGCCAAAAGAACATGTTCTAACCCAATGCAAAGAAACCAAGAACCTTGAAAGAAGATTTAATGAAATGCTAACGAGAATGGACAACTTAGAGAAGAACATAAGTGAATTGATGGAGCTGAAAAACACAACACGAGAACTTCGCGAAGCATGCACAAGTTTCAACAGCCGAATTGACCAAGCAGAAGAAAGGATATCAGAGATCGAAGATCAACTCAATGAAATAAAACGAGAAGGCAAGATGACAGAAAAAAG
>PVKP010030272.1:0-28104 GCA_004027715.1 Plecturocebus donacophilus
GGAAGGAAGGAAGGAAGGAAGGAAGGAAGGAAGGAAGGAAGGAAGGAAGGAAGGAAAACCAAAGTAGCAATTCCTTTTTACTTACATCCAAATGTATCATATATCATATTTTCTGTCATTTGGCTGCATCTCTCTAGACTCCTTGACCTTATTTATATTTGCAGCCCTAGCACATGCTTGGGAAAGAGAACATACTCAGTTAACAGTGATTGAACAATAAATGATAGTATGAATGATGAAATTTTATTGTAAATCTTCTATGTCCGAACATAATATAGATACCGTGAAAGCAGCAGTTAACAAAAAATATCAAAATTTCACACAGCTATGGAGATTATATTTGCTACTAAGGACTTAGGTACATTAATATGGTCTTGAACGATGAAATTACATCTCAACTTATTTTAGTTTTCTGGTAATTGAAGTTTAAAGTAGACTTTACTATTTTCAAAATGTTGTAAATGTCAGTGCATTTCATTCTCAAAAAGGCTAAACTTAGATATAAGCTTGTCAAAGTGGTTCAAAATAAATCTTTCTTCATGTTTAATTATGTCGAGTCATTTCTGCTTTTAATTATCACTGTTTGTCACATATTAAACAAAGTTTCTCCGCTATCCTTACTTGCTTTCTCTGACTGTCAGTATTCGGCTTCCACTCTAAATGTCTAGTCCTTCATGATTTCTGTTTAATCATAGACTGAGATAGTTAAAAAAAATAATATTCCCCTGCATGATCAAAGCCATTTGAAAAAAGCCCAGGAATCATAAAGCATTGTCCAGCTCAGTCTCATAGTTTATTTAGCAGAATAATTTTACCACTGAGAAGAAAACTAAATGATTTATTTGAAAATTATATAGTAATCTTCTAAATAATCTCAATGTACTTCTGTGGTTCAACTCATCACAAATCCCTCTATAATTAAAAAAATAATAAGACTTCTCTATTTTAGGGATCTTACTGGAAGTCACAGGCATTCAAGATGAAGTTACAATACAATATGTGAACATTAGAGTAAGATTACATATATTTCCACACATATGCAGCTACATGAATACAGATGCACAAATGAGAGACATCAGTCCCAATTAGAGAGATGACTGGGATAAAAGGAGAAGAAAATTAATGATATAAATAAGGAAGGATGAGAAAATTAGGTATTAGAGAAAAAAACGATGTGAGTTCTAAATTTCTCTATCTAGGTAGAGATATCCAGGAGTTGAAAAATGTGCTAGAATATAAAGGCTTGTTCTACCCAGAACATATGTTTGGAGATGTAATTGACATCTACAATAAATTAAAAGGGAAAAGAACAAATAGAATGAAACAACCAGTTTAGTGCAATTTTATTCTACTAAATAGAGGAGAAAATTGCAAGTGAGACAGAATAGTACATTTAGTACAGATTAGTAAATGTAAACTATGCTCTCAAAACAAAGGATGAAAAGAAAGAAAGGATGATAATTGATAATTGTCAGGTTCCTTACTTGGTAATAATAACCTATTTTTTATGTGTATCATTTCTCCTGAAAGCAGTATCTTAAAGATTCCTCCTAAATTTATATTTTCACTATACAGCTCATTCATAGAGACCCTACATCTCTTTTCTTCCAAGGAGACTCAATATTTACATGTTTGTCATCATTGTAGAATGTGTTTTTCTCATGTAATCCCTCTTTCAGAGATTTGTTAAAATAACAATCAAATTATCTCCCAGTGTAATCCTTGGAAAACATATAGGTAAATTCTTCCATTCAAAACAGCAGGCAATAAACATAGATTACACTAAATTTAAATACCTGTATATTTGCCTACATAACATTTAGATGATCGTCTTTCAATTCTTAATTATATTTCTTAACCTTTAAAATATATTTTGTTTAAAAAATAATTTGTTTTCTTTATACAATTTATATTCCATTTTTTCAGAGAAAGGAAAAGTTTGAAAAATGTTAGAAGGTCAAGTTATAGCAAAAATTTAATGTATTAATAATTCTGGCTTTTCTTTGTTTATCATCTTTCTCTTATTTTTTTTTTAAACCACCCATTGTTTCTTGCCCCGATAAGGCAGTAGCTCTATTTCATCTATGAATGAGGAAAGAAATTGCAAAATTTTAGTTTTTGTGTTTTCTAAAAGTCAAATGGATGCAATAAAAACAATTTGGGGGCTTAGTTTATAATGTCCCTGACCTTCTTTTTGATCCTTAGTTTTTAAAGACTGAATATTATGCATGCTGGGGTGATGGTCATGGATTTTATTTTTAAACACAAACCAAACAAGTCAGATCTTTTTAGGCTTTCATACTTTTTCTGCCTCTGTTTATCATTCCTACATTGCACCTTATTTTATTTTTTTTCTGTAAGTTACAAAAGAAAGTCTTTGAAAAAGGGCAAGAGCTGAGGTGAGGGATAAAAGGCTACATACTGGATACAGTGGATGCTACTCAGATGACAGGTGCAACAAAGTCTCAGAAATCACCGCTGAGGAACTAATCCACACAACCAAAATTACCTGTACCCCCAAACTATTAAAATAAAATAAAAATAAAACAAATTTTTCTCTCTCTAATGTCTACCTGTTACTCTCACTAACTCTTGTTATTTCACTTATCCCTCAGTTTAAGCCTGTAATTACCTCCTCTCTGGTTTCTTTTTCTCTCTGATTTTCTAAATCAGTTTGTTCTACCAGCACTTTCTGTGACAATGCAAATATAGTTCATCAGCATTGTTCAACATGATGATATCTCGTGACTATTAAACACTGGAAATGTGGCTGGCAAGGCTGAAGAGCTGAATTTTTAAAATTTTATTTCAGTTAACTGAATTTTGGATAACATCACGTGGCTCCTGGCTATGACACTGGACAATGAAGCAGGACATCCTCTCATTCTTTCTCATTCGCTCTCTCTTCTGAGCTTTGGCCTCTATTTCCTCTTGTCCCTATCTGTATCTAAATTCTGACTCTAGCTACTTTTGCAGAGCTTAGGGTTATTTGCTTAAAGCAGCTGAAAGGAAAAAACTATATTTCAGGTGCAACCACAAGGCACTGGATCTTTTTCGTAACATTAACTTTTCCTTTTACATCTCTAGGAATTGCTGACTGAAACTGTCTTTTCCTAGTTCCATTGTGATAAACTCTGAGGGGTTTTATCATACATGCACATTTTTCTTTTGGTTACTACTCTTGAACTCCACAAAATCAGAACATTTCAGGGGAGATTCAAGTTCATGGATCCTGAAGTGATTTTCTTGAATGCAAATAAATCTCATACATGGCTTTAATCTTATTTAATTTAAGACTACTCGTCGCTTTCATTTATTATTATTTTCTTTTTACCCTTGCCAACAGTGTTCTCCACATCATTTGATCTAGTCATTCATGGATGTTAAACACTTTGTATTTTCTTATATGTCAGAGAACACATGTATTAAAACATATTTTGAACCTATTTTTATAAAACTTAAGCCATTTTCAAAATTTGATATGTCTGATATTTTAAAGAGCATTTGAAACTTTGAATTAAGCAACAAAATCCAGTGTAAAATTTTAGACAGTGAGTAAAATCAGCAAGATGGAGGAATAGGACTTTCAGCACTCATGTCTTCATGAAAATATCAATTTGAATAAACACTAGTTTGCAAAGATAGCTTCACAAGAGCTGAAAAATTCAAGTGAGAGATTATAGCATCTGAGTGGAACAGAGAAATAGGAAGAGATGTTCTGAAGATGAGAAGAAGAACAATTTTACATTATTCATGTCATGCTTTCCCCAACCCCATGTGATATATCATGAAGAAAGTTATTTTCCGTGTGGGGGAAATAGCCGTTAAAGCCACTACAGGCCCTAGCATCAGACCTGTTTCGGTGTTCATTGCAACAGGCTGGAACCCTACACCAGGCTGGCATCCATAATCCCAGGCTTCATGCTGGCCCCTGTCCATGCCCTTCTGATACCGGGCCAAGCACTGTGGCCCTAGCTCCATGACCACCCCCATAACTCCAGACATCAGGCTGGCCCCTGCAGAGACAGGCATTAGGCAAACTCTTATGGCCCCAGGCACCAAGTCAGCCCTTCTCAGGATTCTAGCAGCATAAAAACTAAAAACCTGAGAACCCCATTAGCTGGTCTGCCATAATCTCTGGAGGGGCTAACTGGTAAGTGTTTTATGTACCAAAGCCAGGTTGTTAACACTGGAAGATGTGTCTATTTCTTCAAATCCACAAAAACCTATAAAATTATAAGGATCGTGGATAATCATGGAAACATAACAATGCTGAAGGAGCAAAATAAAACATCAGTAGCCAACCTTAACAAAACGAACATCTACAAAATGCTTGAGAAAGTACTCAAAATAATATTCTTAAGGAAGCTCAGTTAGGTATAAGAGAACAGAGGTAAACAATTAAGTTAACTCAGGAATATAACACAGAAATAAAATGAGAAGTTTGATAAGGAGTTTTAAAAAAAGTAAAAGAACTAAACAGAACTGGAGCTGAAAAGCACAATGACTGAAATGAAAACTTCCATTTCAACAGCAACAGCAGATTCATTCGAGTAAAGAGAAAAGCAAGCAAAAAAGGAGATAATTTTAATTAACCAGTCAGAAAAAAGAGAATGATAAAATATAAAGAAAGTCTATTAGACTTATGGGTCACTACAAAATATACCAATGTGTGCAAGATGAGATTCCTGAAGTAGCAGAGACAGAGAAATAGGCAAAAGGCTTATTTCAAAAAATAATAACAGAAAACTTCCCAAATACGAAAAGAAAATGAACATTCATAAGAATACCAGATAGATTAAACAGAAACAGATCTTTAATGAACCAAATTATAATCATACTTTCAAAATTAAAAGACAAAGAAAAATCTGAAAGCAGCAAGAGAAAATGTGAATGTTACATAAAAAGAAATTTCATTATAAGACTTGTCATCAGTGATGATGGAGGCCAGGACAGAAAAAATTAATCTCTTCTAAGGGTTGAAAAAAAATGTAAATACAAAAACATGAATACTATACCTGACAAAGCTGTCCTCAGATATGAAAGAAGATAAACACTTTCCCTGACAAACAAACGCTTGGGGAATTCATCACTACTAAACCTGCCTTACAAGAAATAACGAACGGAATACTTTACATTGAAGTGAAAGGATTGTTGTTTCTCCTTATCAATGGAGGATATCTTTAATGACCAGGAACCAGATGTTAGTAATCACAGTAGAAAAATTATTGTTGATATACAAATGACATAGAGAAAGGAATCAAATATGCCACTTTGAAAACCCCATTAATCACAAAGGAAGGGATCATGAGAAAAAGAAACAAAGGACTTAAATAATAATACTGAGTCCTTAACTATTAATAATTACTGTAAATATAAATGCAATAAATTTTTCAAGAAAAATTGATCATTATATATTGATAAAGGAGTGAATTCATTAAGAGGCCATAACAATTATAAATATATGTGTACCCAACAATGAAGCCCCTATATAAATTAAATATTAATTGAACTGAAGAGAGCAATAGATAGCAGCACAATAATTTTAAGAAACTTCAGGTGGCCGACAAGATAACAAAACAGGAATAGCTCCAATCTGCAGCTCCCAGTGAGAACAATGCAGAAAGTGGGTGATTTCCACATTTCCAAATGAGGTACCCAGTTTGTCTCATTGGGACTGCTTAGACAGTGGGTGCAGTCATGAAGGACATTACTTCACCTGGGAAGTGCAAAGTGTTGGGGAACTTCCTCCCTTAGCCAACGGAAGCCACGAGGGGCTGTGTCATGAGGAACAGTGCATTCTGGCCCAGATATTATGCTTTTCCCACTGTCTTCACAATCCACAGACCTGGAGATTTCCTTGGGTGCCTACACCACCAGGGCCCTGGGTTTCAAACACAAAACCGGGTGGCCATTTGGGCAGACATGAGCTAGCCGGAAGAGGTTTTTTTCATACCCCATTGATGCCTTGAACACCAGCGAGACAGGACTGTTCACTCTCCTTGAAAGGGGGCTGAAGCCAAGGAGACAAGTGGTCTAGCTCTGCAGATCCTGCCACCATGGAGCCCAGCAAGCTAAGATCCACTAGCTTGAAATTCTTGCTGCCAGCAGAGCAGTCTGAAGTCGACCTGGGATGCTCAAACGTGGTGGGGGTGGGGGTGGCATCTGCCATTACTGAGGCTTGAGTAGGAGGTTTTCTTCTCACCATGTAAACAAAGCTGCCAGGAAGTTCCAACTTGGTGAAGCCCACTGCAGTTCAGCAAAGCCTCTGTAGCTAGACTACCTCTCTAGGTTCCTCTCCTCTGGACAGATCATCTCTGAAAGAAAGGCAGCAGCCCCAGTCAGGAGCTTATAGATCAAACTTCCATCTCCCTGGGACAGAGCCCCCGGGGGAAGGGATAGCTATTGGTTTAGCTTCAGCAGAGTTAAATATGCCTGCCTGCTGGCTCTGAAGAAAGCAGCTGATCTCACGGCACAGCACTGGAACTCTGCTAAGGGACAGACTACCTTCTCAAGTGGGTCCCTGACCCCCATGCCTCCTGACTGGGAGACACCTCCCAGCAGGGGTCAACGGACACCTCATACAGGAGAGCTCTGGCTGGTATTTGGCAGGTGCCCCTCTGGGATGAAGTTTCCAGAGGAAGGAACAGGCTGCAATATTTCCTGTTCTGCAGCCTCCTCCAGTGACATCCGGGCAAACAGGGTCTGGAGTGAACATCCAGCAAACTCTAGTGCACCTGAAGCAGAGAAACCTGACTGTTAGAAGAAAAACTAATGAACAGAAAGGAATAGATGAACATCAACAAAAAAGACACCCATTCAGAGACACCATCTGAAAAGCACCAACATCAGAGACAAAAGGTAGATAAATCCACAAAGATGAGGAAAAACCAGTGCAAAAAAAGCTGAAAATTCCAAAAAACAGAATGCCTCTTATCCTCAAAAGGATCACAACTCCTCACCAGAAAGGGAACAAAACTGGATAGAGAATGAGTTTGATGAATTAACAGAAGAAGGCTTCAGATGGTGGATAATAACAAACTCTTCTGAGCTAAAAGAGCATGTCCTAACCCAATGCAAGGAAGCTAAGAACTTTGATAAAAGGTTATAGGAACTGCTAACTAAAATATCCAGTTTAGAGAAGAACATAAATGACCCGATGGAGCTGAAAAGCACAGTAAGAGAATCTCATTAAGCATACACAAGTATCAATAACCAAATCAATCAAGTGGAATAAAGGATATCAGAGATTAAAGATCAACTTAATAAAATAAAGCATGAAAACTAGATTAGAGAAAAAAAATGAACAAATACTCCAAGAAATATGGGATTATGTGAAAAGACCAAATCTATGTTTGTACCTGAAAGTGATGGAGAGAATGGAACCAATTTAGAAAGTGCTATTCAGGATATTATCCAGTAGAAGTTCCCCAACCTATCAAAACAAGACAACATTCAAATTCAGGAAATACAGAGAAAATCACAAAGATAATCCTCAAGAGGAGCAACCCCAAGAAACATAATTATCAGATTTACCAAGGTTGAAATGAAGAAAAAAAATACTAAGGGCAGCCAGAGAGAAAGATCAGACAAAGGGAAGGCCATCAGACTAACAGCAGATGTCTCTGCAGAAACCCTACAAACAAGAAGACAGTGCCAACATTTAACAATCTTAAAGAATATTCATTGCAGAATGTCATATGCAGCCAAACTAAGCTTAATTAGTGAACGTGAAATAAAATCCTTTACAGACAAGAAAATACTTAGAGATTTTGTCACCACCAGACCTGCTTTACAAGAGCTCCTGAAGGAAGAACTAAATATGGAAAAGGAAAAACCAGTATAGACCACTGCCAAAAAAATACTGATTGTAAAGACAATTGACAATTTGAAGAAACTACATAAACTAATGGCAAAATAACCAGCAAGCATCAAAATGACAGGATCAAATTCACACATAACAATATTAACCTTAGATATAAATGGAATAAATGCACAATTAAAAGACACAGACTGGCAAATTAGATAGAGTCAGGATCCATCACTGTGCTGTATTCAGGAGACACATCTCACATGCAAAGACACATATAGGTTAAAATAAAGGGATGGGGAACATTTACCAAGCAAATGGAAAGGAAATAAAGCAAGGATTGCAATCTTAGTCTCAGAGGAAACAGACTTGAAACCAACAATGATCAATAAAGACAAAGAAGGGCATAACATAATGGTAAAGGGATCAATGCATAAAAAGAGCTAACTGTCCTAAATATATATGCACTCAATACAGGAGCACCCAGATTCATAAAACAAGTTATTACAGATGTGCAAAGAGACTTACACTCCCACACAATAATACTGGGAGAATTTAACATCCCACTGTCAATATGAGATAGATCAGAGAGGCAGAAAATTGACAAGGACATGCAGGACTTGAACTCGAGTCTGAGTCAAGTGGACCTAACAAACATCTACACAACTCTCCACCCCAAATCAACAGAATATACATTCTTCTCATTACCACAGCACACTTATTCTAAAATTGGCCACATAATTGGAAGTAAAATACTCATCAGCAAATGCAAAATAACAGAATCATAACAAACAGCCTGTTAGACCACAGTGCAATCAAATAAGAACTAAGGATTAAGAAACTCACTTAAAACTGCACAACTACATGAAAACTGCATAACCTGTTGCTGAATGACTAGAGGGTAAATAATGAAATTAAGGCAGAAATAAATATGTTCTTTGAAACCAGTAAGAACAAAGACACAACATACCAGAATCTCTGGGACAGAGCTAAAGTAGTGTTTAGAGGGAAATTTATAGCACTAAATGCCCACAGGAGGAAGCAGAAAAGCACTAAAATTGACACCCTAAAGTCACAATTAACATGTAATCCACCACATAAACAGAACCAAAGACAAAAACCATATGATTATCTCAATAGATGCAGAGAAGGCCTTCAACAAAATTCAACAACCTTTTATGTTAAAAACTCAAAATAAACTAGGTATCAATGGAATGTATCTCAAAATAATAAAAGCTATTTATCACAAACACATGGGCAATAACATTCTGAATGAGCAAAAACTGGAAGCATTTCCTTTGAAATCTGGGACTAGACAAGGATGCCCTCTCTCACCATGCCTATTCAATATAGTATTGGAAGTTCTGGCCAGAGCAATCAAGCAAGAAAAAGAAATAAAAGGTATTCAGTTAGGAAAGGAGGAAGTCAAATTGTCTCTATTTGCAGATGACATGATTGTATATTTAGAAGACCCCATTGTCTCAGCCCAAAATCTCCTTAACCTGATAAGCAACTTCAGCAAAGTCTCAGGATACAAAACCAATGTGCAGAAATCACAAGCATTCCTGTACACCAATAACAGACTAACAGAGAGCCAAATCAAGAGCCAACTCCCATTCACAATTGCTACAAAGAGGATAAAATATCTAGGAATACAACTAATAAAGGATGTAAATGACCTCTGCTAGTAGAACTACAAACCACTGCTGAAGACAATAAAAGAGGACACAAATAAATGGAAAAACATTCCATGCCTATGGTTAGGAAGAATCAATAATGTGAAAATAGCCATACTGCCCAAAGTAATTTATAGATTCAATGCTATTCCCATCAAGCTACAATTGACCCTCTTCACAGAACTGGAGGGAAAAACCATATTAAACTTCATATGAAACCAAAAGACAGCCTGCATAGCCAAGACAATCCTAAGCAAAAAAACAAAGCTGGAGGCATCACACTACCTGACTTCAAACTACTACAAGGCTACAGTAATCAAAACAGCATGGTACTGGTACCAAAACAGAGATATAGACCAATGGAACAGAACAGAGGCCTCAGAGGCAATGCCACACATCTACAACCATCTGATCTTTGACAAACCTGACAAAAACAAGCAATGGGGAAAGGATTCCCTGTTTAATAAATGGTGTTGGGAAAACTGGCTGGCCATGTGCAGAAAGCAGAAACTGGACCCCTTCCTGACACCTTACACTAAAATTAACCCCAAATGGATTAAAGACTTAAACATAAGACCTAACACCATAAAAACAGTAGAAGAAAACCTAGGAAAAATCATTCAGGACCATAGGCATAGGCAAGGACTTCATGACTAAAATATCAAAAGCATTGGCAACAAAAGCCAAAATAGACAAATAGGATCTAATCAAACTTAAGAGTCTCTGCACATCAAAAGAAACAATCATTACAGTGAACCAGCAACCAACAGAATGGGAAAAAGTTTTGCAATCTACCTATCTGACAAAGGGCTAATATCCAGAATCTACAAAGAACAAAGATAGATTTACAAGAAAAACACAAACAAATCCATTCAAAAGTGTGTGAAGAATATGAACAGACAGTTTTCAAAAGAAGACATACATGAGGCCAACAAACATGAAAAAATGTTCATCATCACTGGTCATTAGAGAAATGCAAATCAAAACCGCCCTGAGATAACATCTCATGCCAGTTAGAATGGTGATCATTAAAAAATCAGGAGACAACAGATGCTGGAGAGGATGTGGAGAAACAGGAAGATTTTTACACTGTTGGTGGGACTGTAAATTCATTCACCCATTGTGGAAGACAGTGTGGTGATTCCTCAAGGATCTAGAAATAGAAATTTCATTTGACCCAGCAATCCCACTACTGGGTATATACCCAAAGAATTATAAGTCATTCTATTATAAAGACACATGCACATACATGTTCACTGTAGCACTGTTTACAATAGCAAAGACCTGGAACCAATCCAAATGCCCCTCGACAATAGACTGGACAAGGAAAATGTGGCACATATACACCTTGGAATACTATACAGCCACACAAAACCTTGAGTTTGTATCCTTTGTAGGGATATGGATGAATGTGGAAACCATCATTTCTCAGCAAACTGACACAAGAACAGAAAATCAGACACCACATGTTCTCACTCATAGGCTAGTGTTGATCAATGAGAACACATGGACACAGGGAAGGGAGTATCACATATTTGAGTCTGTTTGTAGGGGCTAGGGGAGGGACAGCAGGGGGTGGGGAGGTTGCAGAGGGATAAGATGGGGAGAAATGCCAGATATAGATGACAGGGGGATGGAGGCAGAAAACTACCTTGCCATGTATGTACCTATGCAATAGTCCTACATGATGTGCACATGTACACCAGAACCTAAAGTGCAATTAAAACAAAAATAAATAAATAAAAAGAAGAAAGAAAAATATGAGAGGAAATTTTACAAAAAGAACTAGAGAAGTAGGAACAAACAAATTCAAAGCCAGCAGAAGACAAGAAATCAGTAAGATCAGTGCAGAACTGGATAAGATAAAGACATGAATACCCTTCAAAAGATCAACAAATCTAGGAGCTGGTTTTTTGAAAAGATCAACAAAATAGATAGACCATTAGCCAGAATAATAAAAAAAGAAAAGTGAGAAGAATCAAATAGACACAATGAAATTATATAGGAAATATCACCACTGATTCCACAGAAACAGAAAATACCACCAGGGAATATTATAAACACCTCTATGCAAATAAACTAGAAAATCTAGAAAAAATGGTTAAATTCCTGGATGCATACACCCTCCTAAGATTAACCAGGAAGAAGTCAAATCCCTGAATAGATCAATAACAAGTCCTGAAATTGAGGGAGTAATTAATAGCCTACCAACCCAAAACGCCAAGACCAGACAAATTTACAGCCAAATTCTACCATAGGTACAAAGAAGAGCTGGTATCATTCCTTCTGAATCTATTTCAAACAACAAAAAAAGAAGGACTCCTCCCTAACTAATTTTATGAGGCCAGCATCATCCTGATACCAAAACCTGGCAGAGAAACAACAACAAAAAGAATACTTCAGACCAGTATCCATGATGAACATCCATGCAAAAATCCTCAATAAAATACTTGCAAACTGAATCCAGTAGCACATCAAAAACTTACCTACCCAAATCAAGTAAGCTTAATCCCTGAGACGCAAGGCTGGTTCAACATATAAATCAACATTTATCATCCATCACATAAACAGAACCAATGTGAATAAACCACATGATTATCTCCATAGATGAAGAAAACGACTTCAATAAAATTAAACACCCTCTCATGCTAAAAACTCTCAATAAATTAGTTATTGATGGAACATATCTCAAAATAATAAGAGCTGTTTATGACAAACCCATAGCCAATATCATACTGAATGGGCAAAAGCTGGAAAACTGGCACAAATCAAGGATGCCCTCTCTTATCACTTCTATTCAACATAGTTCTGGCCAGGACAATCAGGCAAGAGAAAGAAATAAAGAGTATTCAAATAGGAAGGGAGGAATTCAAATTGTCTCTGCTTGCAAATGACATGATTGTATATTTAGAAAACCCCATCATCTCAGCACAAAAACCCCTTAGGCTGATAAGCAACTTCAGCAAACTCTCAGGAAACAAAATCAATGTGCAAAATTCACAAGCATTCCTATACACTAATAATAGACCAACAGAGAGCCAAGTCATGAGTGGATTCCCATTGATAATTGATACAAAAAGAATAAAATACCTAGGAATACAACTTAAAAGGGATAAGAAGGGCCTCTTTAAGGAGAACTACAAAATAAGAGATGACAAAAAGAAATGGAAAAACATTTCATGCTCATGGAGAGGAAGTATCAATATCGTGAAAATGGCCATACTACCCAAAGTAATTTATATATTCAATGCTATCCCCATCAAACTACCACTGACTTTCTTCCCAGAATTAGAAAAATCTACTTGAATTTTATATGGAACCAAAAAAGAGCCTGAATAACCAAGACAATCCTAGACAAAAATAACAAAGCAGGAGGCATCACACTCCCTAACTATACTTCAAGGCTACAGTAACCAAAAGAGCATGGTACTGATGCCAAAACATATTTATAGACCAATGGAACAGAATAGAGGCCTGAGAAATAATACCACACATCTACAACCATCTGATCTTTGAAAAACCTGACAGAAACAAACAATGAGAAAAGGATCCCCTATTTAATAAGTGCTGTTGGAAAAACTGGCTAGCCATATGCAGAAAACTGAAACTGGAGCCCCTCCTTGCACTTTGTACAAAAGTTTACTCAAGATGTATTAAAAACTTAAACCATAAAAACTCTAGAAGAAAACCTAGGCAATCCCATTCAGGATATAGGCATGGACAAAAACTTCATGACTAAAACAACAAAAGCAATGGCAACAAAAGCTAAAATTGACAAATAGGATCTAATTAAATTAAAGAGCTTCTGTACAGCAAAAGAAACTATCACCAGAGTGAACAGGCTACCTAAGAATGGGAAAAAATTTTTGCAATCTATCTATATGACAAAGGATTAATATCCAGAATCTACAAGAAACTTATGCAAATTTACAAGAAAAAAAAAGAACAACCCCATCAAAAAGTGGGTGAAGGATATGAACAGACACTTCTCAAAAGCAGACATTTATGCAGCCAACAAACAAACAAAAAAAGCTCATTATCACTGGTCATTAGAGAAATGCAAATCAAAACCACATTGAAACACCATCTCACGCCAGTTATAATGATAATCATAAAAAAGTCAGAAAACAACAGAGATGCTGGACAGGATGTGGAGAAATAGGAACACTTTTACACTGTTGGTGGGAGTGTAAATTAGGTTAACCATTGTGGAAGACACTGTGGTGATTCTTCAAGGATCTAGAACCAGAAATACCATTTGATCCAGCAACCAAATTACTAGGTATGCACCCAAAGGATTATAAATCATTCTACTATAAGGTCACATGCACACGTTTGTTTATTGCTGCATTATTCACAACAGCAAAGACTTTAAACCAACCCAAAAGTCCATCAGTGATAGAGTGAATCAAGAAAATGTGGCACATATACACAATGGAATACCATGCAGCCATAAAAAAGGATGAGTTTATGTCCTTGCAGGGACATGGCTGAAGCAGGAAACCATCATTCTCAGCAAACTAACACAGGAACGGAAAACTAAACATTGCATGTTCTCACTCATAAGTGGTAGTTGAACAATGAGAAACATAGGCACAGGAAGGGAACATCACACACTGGGGCCTGTCAGGGGTTAGAGGGTTAAGGCAAGGATAGCATTAGGAGAAATAATGTGGATGATAGGTTGATAGGTGCAGCAAACCACCATGGCACATATGTACCCATGTAACAAACCTGTACGTTCTGCACATGTATCCCAGAACTTAAATATAATGAAAAAAAAAAAGCATACACATAAAAAGTTCATTTAAAAAATAAAACGAGCAAAAAAAACTTCAGCAGTCCATTTTAAGAATGAATATATAATCAAAACAGAAAATCAGTAAAGAAACAGAGGACTTGGACAAAATTATAGATGAAATGGAACTTAGATTTGTACAGAGTATTTCATCCAAGAGGAGCAAAATTCCTACTTTTTCTCTTGTGCATTTGGAACATTCTTTAGAATAGGTCATATGTTAGACCACAAAACAATCTTTACAAATTTAAAGAAGATAAATTATATAAAATATTTTTTCCAGCCATAATAATATGAAATTAGAATAATAGATGAAAAAGTAGAAAATTCACAAGTATATTTAAATTCAACAGCAGGCACTTGATCAACCAATCAAAGAATAAATAAATAAATAATTTTTAAATCTGAGACAAATAAATATGGAAACAGAACATGTCAAATTTATGGAATGTGACAAAAGCAGGTTTTGTTTTGTTTTGTTTTGTTTTGCTTTGCTTTGCTTTGAGACAGAGTCTCACTCTCTTGCCCATGCTGGAATGAAATGGTGTGAGCTCAGCTCACAGAAACCTCCACTTTCCAGATTCAGGCAGTTCTCCTACCTCAGCCTCCTGAGTAGCTAGGACTACAGACACACATGCCATGCCCAGCTAATTTTTGTATCTTTAGTGAGAAAGGGTTTTGTCATGTTGGCCAGGATGGTTTTGAACTCTTGACCTCAGGTGATCCACCTGCCTCCGCCTCCCAAAGTGCTGTGATTACAGAAATGAGTCACTGAGCCCAGCCAATAAAGCAGTTTTAAGAGGAAGATACATAGCCATAAATACCTATACTAAGACAAAAGAAAAATCTAAATTAAGAAACCTAACTTTATATCTTTAAGCAGAAAAAGAGGGAATAATAAAAAACACAAACTAAGCCCACAGTTAGCCAAAGAAAGCATATACAAAAGACCTGAGCATAAATAAATAAAATATAGAATAGAAAACATAGAAAAACATCAGTAAAAGGTCAATGAGTTTTTTTTTTCAATAATAAAATTGACAATCATTTAGCTATATTAAAAAAGAGAGAGAGAGAGACCACTCAGGTAAATAAAGTTATAAAGAGGAAATGTTACAATTAATACCACAGAAATGCAAATGATAAAAATAAATTATTATAATTGCATGCTGACAAATTTGGTAAATTCAACGAAATAAATTTTTAGAAACATGCAGTTAACTGATACTTAAGTATAAAGAAATAAAAAATCTAAATAGACCAATAATAAGCAAGGTGATAGAAGAAGTAATGAAAAGCCTACAAATGAAACAAGTCCAGGGTGGCTTCACAGGTAAGTTCTTCAAAATATTTAAAGAAGAAATAATACCAATAATTTCAAAATAAAATAAAGATAATGTTTCTACCTAAATTTAAAAGACCTGCATTTCTCTGTTAACAAAGCAAGACTAAGATATTACAAGAAAAAAGTTATAGACTAATACTCCTGATAAGCAAAAATGTAAAATTCCTCAATAAAATAATAGAAAACAAAATTCAACAACATATTAAAAGGATTGTACACCATGATCAAGTGACATTAAGCTCTGGCATACAAGGATGGTTCAATCTACAAAATATAAAAAATGTGATATACTACATTAACAGAATAAAGCATACAAATCATAATCATCTCAATGGATACAGAAAAAGCAATAAGAAAATCCTTTTATGATACAAATTCTGCATTTTTTATGATTAAACCTGCCAACAAATTAGGTATATAAGGTATCTACCTCAATATAATAAAAGACATATATGACAAGCCCACAGCTAATATTATACTGAATTATGAAATGCTGAAAGTTTTTCTTCTAACATTACATGCAAAACAAGAATGCTCACTTTCACTACTTCTGCTGAAAATAGTACTGGAAGTCATAGCCAGAACAATTAGGCACGTAAAAGAAATTAAAGGCTTTCAGTTTGAAAAGGAAAAAGTTAAACTGTCTCTTTTTGCAGAGACATGGTCTTACTACAGAAAATTTTAAAGAATCCACCAAAAAAAAAAAAAAAACTGTTAAAACTAATGAATTAATTCAGTAAATTTACAGGATGTAAAATCCACATTCAAATATCCATTGTAGTTGTATATACTAACAATAAACTGTGAAAAAGAAATTAAGAAAACAATACTATTTACAATAGCATAAAAACAAATAAAATACTCAGGAATAAAGTTACCAAGGAGGTGGAAAGTTTGAACACTGAAAACTATAAAATATTAATGAAAGAAATGGCAGAAGACACAAATAAGTGAAAAGACCATGGTATTCGTGAACTGAAAGAATCAATATTGTTAACATTTTGACATTACCAAAGAAATCTATAGATTCAACACATTCCTATCAAATTCCAATGACATTTTTCACAGAAATATTAAAAACAATTCTAAAATTTGTATGAACTCACAAAAGACCCTGAATAACTAAAGCAGTCTTAAAAAGGAAAAGCAAAGCTAGAGCCATCATACTTTCTGATTCCAAGCTATATTACAGAGCTATTGTAATCAAAACAGTACAGCACTAGGATAAAAAAAACAGTCACATAGACCAACAGAACAGAGTAGAAAGCCCAGAAGTTAACTCATGCATATATGACTAACTAAACCAATAAGAGCACAATGGAAAACTGATAGTGTCTTAAATAAATAACATTGGGAAAACGAGTTATCCATATGCAAATAAATGTAATTGAATCCTTATCTTACATTATAAATAAAAATTAACTTGAAATAGGTTAGAGACTTAATTATCAGTCCTGAAATCATAAAACTCTTAGAGGAAAACACAGGTAAAATGTTGCTTGACATTGGTCTTGGTAAGGATGTTTTGTAGATGACAAAATGGCATAGACAAAAGAAAGCAAAAATAGACAAGCAGGACTATATCAGACTAAAAGCTTCTGCACAGAAAAAATAAACAATAAAATGAAATTACATTGAACATGTTTAAATTGTGTGTAATTATGATTAGGCATAATTTTCTTATGGAAAAACCATATCTTCCTTATTTTTCAGTTTCTAGGCACTTGTTTATCATTATTACAGTATAAACCATAATGTTCTAACAATCTTTTGTCACATAGTCTGTAATTTGGTATATATATATATTAAATTTCAATGGGCTACCTTCGGTGGTCTCAGTCTTTCCTAATAAAAACTTACACTCTTTTTCTTTTCCTGAATTCAATGCTGCCACAGCCAGAAATGATACTTTTGTTATTTCATAAAATAATGTTGATATTATTAAGGAATAAAAACGTAAGTTCTAAAAATAAGTTCATGGTTTTCTCTATTATCCTAAATCATAGGACTATATTGTGTAACAGATGCTGAAGAACAGAAAAATTTCCACTAACCATGGCTGAACATTCACCCCAACTATTTCATCTCATCCTTCTTCTTAACCTAAATTTGACTCACCAGTGAAGACTAAAACATGGTCACAGATCTACTGTCTTCCATATTTGATCCTGCATTTATCATAACTACATAAAAATACTCAGAAAAAAAACAAATTTGACAAACCTTCTACCTATAATATATATAAATTAGTACAGTGCTGTGTACAATGCTGTATCTAAAGCTCACTCCACAGAGTGGTCTTGAAATAATTTCATATTTCATGATTTAATGAAGGCTTGAGATAATGGTTCCTTTTTACACAATATATAACTGCTCTATGTTTCTAATATTTGTTTTCAATAGATTTCAGGCTTTACAATATTAATGATGCTTGTCAAAGTTTATGATAATTTGCTGCAAAATCTGAAAATGGGTTGGTAAAACATGTTATTTCTAGCTCACAGAAATATATCATTGCTCTCAGAAATCTATATTCAAAGTTTTCTACCTTTCCAATACTTATGTAATGTTTGATCTTATATTGTGTTAATTATAATTATTATGTTATTCATTTATTATATATTCTCAATAAGAG
The DNA here is from genome assembly GCA_004027715.1 of Plecturocebus donacophilus. Classification (NCBI taxonomy): domain Eukaryota; kingdom Metazoa; phylum Chordata; class Mammalia; order Primates; family Pitheciidae; genus Plecturocebus; species Plecturocebus donacophilus. Next base: position 18,265 of record PVKP010030272.1, read on the forward strand.
AGGCATTGTTAGAAATAGCAATTTGTACATTTTCAAAAGCTCTGAGTAAAACTTTGGTCATTGATTCTACTTCACTTTAAGTTACTAGCTCTGTTTTAAGATATAAAGACAGAGCTACTTGTTTTGTTTAAATAATTTTATTATCTGTAAATCTGTCTCATATTCTCTAAAATTTAATGAGATAAATTGCAGGAGCAAAAATTAAAATAAGTTAGTAACTACTCCTTTTGTATTAAATCATTGTATTTTTCACTTATTACAGATAGTAGAGTAGTGAATGGTAACTGAGTAACTATTAGTTCTATTTATAACCAATTTCAAATATTAATAAGAGAAGTAATATAACATAAAAGCCAGGCTGTAGGAGAGTATGTTTCACAATGTTGTGCAAGCAAAGTGCATAATGAATACCTTGAGGCTCTGCTGCCCTATTCAAGGTGTTTCCTTCCTATTCAGTCAGCTAAACATCATCAAACTTCATGCCAGGATAAGCATTATCCTAGTTTTTGAAATAAGAAAATTGAAGTTCAGAGAAGTGTAATGATTTTCTCAAGGTTGAGTGCAACTTAATGGTGGAATCAGGAATAGAAAACAATTTTGTACCTCAATCTCAGTATATTGCTCTATTTTGTAATAAAGTTGTGACTATATATAATTGATGTTCACCTACTTTTTCAAGGAAGACCATAATATGATGACCCTATCAAATCCCTTTGACAAAAATGACAATAATGACTGATGACACTTTAAACAGCTATAACATAAATATTCCATGTTGGCATATTGAACTTACTTGGTAAAAGGGAGTGTGGCACACATTAACAATTGTTTAAACAAGTACCATCAATTTTACACTTCCTGTTAGAGAATCCTGCACTATAGTAGGCTATTGCTTCCACTAATAACAACTAGAATATGGAGAATTACAAAAATCTTATTTTAGAGGCTACAGAGAGATAAAAGAGCAAACAAGAGTCATTAGGATAAAATCTCAGAATGGAGAAAATCATTCAGAAGCAAATTCCCAGTAATCAGTGTGTTTTGCTCCCTTGGTGCATCGTGAGGATCTGGGCTTGGCCTAGGAAGACAGAAAGAGGAACCAGAAAGTGTTCATCTAAGATATAGGGTATGGTGATAAAATTAGAAAGAAGAATTAATGTACTTTACCATTAGCGCAATAACCATTATCAAAATTGTCTATATTCTTGGTTGTTGAGAAATTTTTAACACATTTCCCAAATTGAAACAATGCAAAGTATACATTTAAATTTGCATGTATATTTATTATCTTTTAAAAATAACAATTATTTACACATCAAAATGACACATATATTTTTGTTATATAAAAAAATTGTCATGGCTAAATTTAGGCAAAATTTTAACCACAATTCAGATGATTTATCTTTATCATTCTCCTATACATATACACAAATATACATGTTTGCGTATTTGTTTATGTTTATTATATGTGAGCACATATTTATATACATGTCTCCATAAATGTAAGCATATACACATATATGCATGTGCATGTATATACACATATATATGTAAAGATTCACATTAGCTAGAAATACATTCCACATTTACTGTCCCTACACTTTTTCTAAGTGTGTATTACTCTGAGGTTACCTTACTTTGGCTCTAAGTAAAGTGCAACTTGTTTTGAAATAAATATATTTGCATTAAACATTAATTTTTTATCTTTTCATGTCTTTTTAGTGATACTTGTGTTTTTATAATCAAAAGTAGTTAGTGTCAATATAATCCTAGTAGTAACAACCATGTATAGTGCCCATATATTGGTTTCTAATACTTTTCTCCATAAAATAAACCAGGGCTATTCAGAGAAATGACTAATTATAGGGCTGGGACAGAAAAGTTGCAAGATGAGCATAGAGCATTCCACAGTGTCACAAAGTAAGCAATTGAAAACACACACACACACACACACACACACACACACACACACACACACACACTGATAACAGAATAGAAAAGTAAAGCAAGATTAAAATTTCTACAATTTGAATAACAATATAAATAACATTATATTAGAATATAAGTTGAATAGTTTCAATAAGATTAGTATCAGATTTTCTTTGTACATCTCATAAAATTTATCTGTTAATCTATCTGGTCCTCATCCTCTATGTTTTTGTTGTTGAAACATTTTTTCTTTTATTACTGCTTTAATTTCATTACTCATTATTGTTTTGTTCAGGGTTTCTATTTCTTCCTGGCTTGATGTTAGTAGGTCATATGTTTCCAGGAATTTATCTATTTCTTCTAGGTTTTCTAGTTTGTGACATAGAGATGCTCTTAGTAGTCTCAGATTGTTTTTTGGGTATCAGTTTATTTAGTTCTACTCTGATCTTTGTTAGTTTGTTGTTGTTCTGCTAGCCTTTGGTTTAGCTTATTTTCATATTTCTATTTCATGAGGTCAATCAGTGGGGAAAGTATATTCCATTTAATAAATGGTGCTGAGAAAATTATCCATATGCAGAAGAATGACACTGGACCCGTATTTCATACCATATATAAAAATTAACTGAATTAAAGTCTTAAATGTAGGACCTGAAACTATAGAAATTAGAAGAAAGCCTAGAAAAAATCTCTTTATAAAAACCTAGACAAAGAAATTATGAATAAGATCTTAAAAACAAATACAGAAAAATGAATTTTAATTAAATCAAAAAGCTGCTTCATAGTCAAAATAATAATCAACAGAGTAAACAGACAATTTACATAATAGGAGAAAATATGTCCGAATTATGCTTCTGACACATGACTACTATCCAGAATCCACACAAAATTCAAACAACTCAATGAGAAAAAAAAGTAAGGATTTAAAAATTAAGTATTTGGGAAAATGTTCACTATTCAGATGAGTAAACTAGAAGCCAAAACCCTAGTATTATATACTATATTCATGTAACAAAACTTCACTTATACCACAAACAAAACTTCACTTATACCCCCTAAGTCTATGCAAAGAAAAAAATGTAAGTAGAAAACACATATTTCTGAATCCAGGTTGGTATAAAAAATGTTAAATAAACAAATGAAGAAACGACCAATTTTCCATACAGAAGAATTTAAAATTATTTCTGGAAATATGCCGCCCTTAAGGAGATGCTGCATAACTTCCCAATCCTTAAATAAGAGTGTTCACAGTGATTTGCTTTGGAGAAGTACTGTAAGAAAATGAAGAAAACATAGAGTAACTTTGTGTCAGGCCAGGTCTTACTAACGCAGGGCTCCATTACAACTGTCCAGCACTGACTGAGTAGCTAGATCAAACACTAAAAGCTCATTGAGGCCAGGTGTGGTGGCTCATGCCTGTAATACCAGCACGTGGGGAGGCGGAGGTGGGTGGATCACCTGAGATCAGGAGTTAGAGACCAGCCTGGCCAGCATGGTGAAACCCTATCTTTACAAAAATACAAAAATTAGCCAGGCATGATGGCAGGTGCCTGTAATCCCAGCTACTCAGGAGGCTGAGGCAGGAGAATTGCATGAACCTGAAAGGCAGAGGTTGCAGTGAGCCAAGATTGTGTCACTGTATTGTACTCCAGTATGGGAGACTGAGCGAGACTCCATCTCAAAAAAAAAAAAAAAAAAAAAAAAAAAAAAAAAAAAAAAAAAAAAAAAAAAAAAAAAAAAAAAACAGAAAAACATGATTGAGCCAGTGTGCTTACACAAAAACTGGAATGTAGCAAAGAGCCCACCGAGAGTTTTGCCTAGGCTTTTCCTGGGCCCTGAAACATGACAAGGTAATGAAGAAATTCTTAACAGGACCCTTTTAGGATTAAACAAGTTTTATTGGGGGTCTGAAGAAACTCCCCAGGCCTCCACAAACAAGTTTATTGTGGTCTAAAGAAACTCCCCAAACCTTTATGATTTAGCATGAGACAAGATAAGGGTAATCACCCCTGCACCTATACCCATTTAGAGTAAGTAAACTTACTAAGGCTCCAGAAGATCTTCAGGACTCAGACCTTAGATATAGATTAAAAGAAGTTAATCACTATGTATTTAGACATATAGCCTAGAATGTATATAAGCTCTGGAAAACTTTGTAATTTTGAATTGGTCTGGTGATAATTTCCAGGCCTTCCCCCTGTAACCAGTTACAGAAATAAAAACTCTCTTTCTCTGCAGTTCATCTGCATTTCATTATTGGGCCACAAGAAATAGCAGCTGGACCCTCAGTTTGGCCCAGGAACAACTTTAGCTGAGGCCACATGGTAATATTAACATAAATGTATGTCATATTGATGGTACATATGCATGATACAATGTGATGAGACTGGCACTTTACCTCTGTGATCTTACTCCCCAAAACACAAGCTCCAGTCTAATCATGAAAAAAAAATCAGAAAAAATTCCAATTGAGGGACATACCACAAAAAGATTAAACAGTGATCCTCAAAGCCGTCCAGGTCATCAGAAACAAAGGATGTTTGAAAAACTGTCACAGCCAAGAGGAGTCTAAGGAGACATGACTACTGGATGTAATGTAGTAGTCTGCATGAAATTCTGCAAAAGATAAAGGACATTAGAGGAAAACTGAGGGAATCATAAAGTATGCACTTTATTTAATAATAATAGATCCATATTAGTTGCAACAAAGGTACCATAGTGATCTAGGAATTTAATACTAAGGTAGAATGAGCATGGGGCATATGGGAATTCTCTGTTCTATCTTCACAATGATTCTGTAAAACTAAAGCTGCTCAAAAATAAGTTTCTTAATAAAATAATTCAACTTTTACTAGAAAATAGCGGCTATCAGGCATTAAACAGAGATCTGCTTGTGCGTGCATATATGTAAATATTTTTTGCAAACGTTCACCCACTTTTATATATTTTTAAGGGTGCTACATTTTCCTTCTGCCCAGGTTATGGACTTGTCATGTGATGCTGTTTGTCCAATGAGAGATTAAGTCTTGTCTGATTTGATATCTGTTATTATTTTTTTTTTCTAAGAGATGGTCTCAATATATTGTCCAGGCTGCAGGTTGGACTGAAACTCCTGGACTCAAGCAATTCTCCTCACTTAGCCTCCTGAGTAGCTGAGACCAAAGGAATTGGCCCCTGTGCTGGGCACTGTCTACTTTTTACTCTGTGTCCATTACGTGAAAAATATGCCCTGGGAAGTGTTTGCTCAAGAGGATCGTGGACACTGTGGAATTCTTCTGAACCCTACAGAAAGCCCTGAGTCAAGTCCAGCTCCCTGAAATCTGATGTAGTGATGCTCCAGTTGTTGCACAGAACGTAAGTACAAAAAATAATTTCTTAGAGAGAACTAAATTTTGAACAGTTCATTATCTAGTTTAGTGCAACAGCAGCAGAATAATTTAGCATGTCATTCAAATCATCAAGTAGATGGCCATTGCTCTTTGCTGTAGTATAAATGCATCCCCGTTAATTATGTTTTGTGTATGCATTCAATGACCCTAAACAAGACATTTCAAACTTCATAAAAAGTAGTTCTGTAGTCTAAAAAATTATCTAAGATATATATATTTTAATTATTATTCAGGAAATCAGAAAAAAATCCATGTGTAGCTGAGGTACTTTTGTTTATAAAAATTCATCATAGTTATGTGTTTCTCAAGATTTCATGCAGTAATCTGAGTCCAATTTCATTTTTATGACATTTATACGATTGTACAGACCAATGAATTATGAATGTTGAAATGGGTTTATATAGTCAAGGACTACCTCTGTTTTTGTGAAAATGAAAACATTATTTTGTTGATCTCAAATGACAGTAATGGAAAAGAAAATTTAACCATCATTGGCTGTAAAAATAGTACCACTTGAATATACATGGAGTATATTTAAGATATGCTTTTGTGCACATGTAAAAAATTTATGTGCACATACAGAAACATATACACACATATATGTGTAAGTATAAAAGTCAATACCTAGGCAGTGAGCTAGATGGCGATATAGCACATAAAGACACAAATTTGCCTTAGTATAAATGGATTATGATATCATTTAGGACTTGAGAAATGCTAGCAACAATAGTTGCTACATTTGACACATTGGGTATGATTTTTTATATTGTATAGAATTATTTATTTACAAATACGTGATCTATAATCTCCCATCTTTCTAGTCCACCTATGAAAATGTCTCTGATAAAACATAAAACAATTTTAGCAACAAACATATGCATTGCTCCGTTTAGATTAAAATATTTTTATGAGTCCATATAGTTAAATATGAAGCTGTCAAAAATATCCCATTATTTATGTTGAGTGCTTTGCTGACCAAACTTAATATTATTAAAAAATATACATATATTTTACTTTTTACCATGTTACTTATCAGAATACCAAAAAAATATTTATGAAATAATATTTAATATCATATGATATTACTTGGAATGGTGAATAAAATCATTTGAAATGCTTTTTCTTGCTGTGCTTACGTAGCCACAAATTCAGGGTTCAGTGTCAAAAGAAGGATATCTTTAAAACAACGTTACACGGTTTTCATCCATTTTTATTTCTATGTTGCCATCCTGTTAATATATCCCATGTCAAGTGATCATTAGGTAAATGCAGATAATTGGCAATTTTGATTGAATGTTTAAAAAACTATTTTATTTTATAAATAAATAAAAATATGTGTGTCAGGATGCTAAGTGTTATTAATAACCATGGGTATGTGAAAACACATGGTGATTTGGAAATGAGTTTAAAACAAGATACAGTTTACACACACCCACACCCACACCCACAGGAGAATTAATTCTATTATTTGCTTTTCAGTTATATCTGGCATCCAGTAGGTGAATATTAAAAATTGTCCATTTCCCTTTGTAGAAATGTCTGAATGTCCAAGGGATAAACTTAACAGTAATAAGAATATATGACTTCAAAAGCATATATGCAAACCATTTCCTGAGAAGAAAAAAGAAAAGTAATGAATATAGGTTGAAGATGGCCAAAAATCATATATATATATTGGGAATGTAAATTAGTTCAACCATTGTAGAAGACAGTATGGTGATTACTCAAAGACCTAAAAACAGAAATACCTTTCAACCCATCAATCCCTTTACTGGGTATATACCCAAAGGAACATAAATCATTCTGTTATAAAGACACATGCACACATATGTTCACTAGAGCACTATTTACAACAACAAAGACATGGAATCAATATAAATGGTCATCAGTGATAGATTGGATAGAGAAAATGTGGTATGTATACATTAAGGAATACTATGCAGCCATAAAAAAGAACAAAGTCCTGTCTTTTGGGAGTATATTGATGGAGTTGGAGGCCATAATCCTTAGCATATTAATGCAGGAACAGAAAACCAAATGCCACATGTTCTCATTTATAAGTGACAGCTAGATGCTGAGAGCACATGGATACACAGAGGAGAAAAACACACACTGGGGCTGATTAGAGGGTGGAAGGTAAGAGGAAGGAGAGGATCAGGAAAAATAACTTATGATTACTAGGCTTTATACTCAGATGATGAAACAATCTGTACAACAAAACCCCTGTGATACAAGTTGACCTATGTAACAAATCTGAACGTGTATTCATGAACTTAAAATAAAAGTAAAAAAAAAAGTGTTGTTTTCACAAAGAACAGGACATTTATTTCTGTAGTCCTGGGTAAGGTTTCTTAATATTAGTTATAACTGCATCACAACTTTTCTCATCTTTACTTTCAGACCATTTTTGAAATGTTTCGCTGAGAATTTAAACCACTTCCAAAACGATTTTAACATGCGTATTGTGATATCACATATGATAAAATGTGGGGCTCTCGTTTTATGACCACCACTGTCACAGAGATGAAAATTTGTTGGCTATATTCTTTCAGGATGCTGGATGTCAAAAGCCTATGATTTCATGCTGCACAGTAGGAGATACGAACTTTTTTTCTCTCTTTTTTCACACACTCGGTTACACTTATCACTCTGAACTCTCATTCTCCAATTGGCTCTAGGCTTAGGGCCACAGAGAAACCATTTAAATAGCACATTTAAGTCACCAGCTGCACTCTATTAACCAATCTACTAAATTGTGAAGTTGGAGCTCAAGGCTTGTTAATAATCGAGTGCTTTTACATTTTGTTTTTATTCTTATTTTGTCCTTAATCAGAGTCTTAATACTTCTGTTGAGAATCTCAGAAAATGTTGTCTTAACTGGTAACAATCCAGTATTCATGAGTTCTAGGATAATTACATTTGAATTACATTGTGTTTGAAATGTACAGTAGTATAATAACATGGTTTTCAGAATACATCTTGCTAATATTAAAATATAATTGAAATCAAACCCATAAACTGCATTTTGAAAGCAATCAGACAACAATCTTTTATATGATTTTCTCCAAAAGAGATTTTCTCTAAATAATATATGGGCAGTATCTGAAAGCAAAACTTTGGAATTGTTTAGAAAATAACAATAGATTAATTACAATTAAATCAATTTTATTTGTGTGTTTTTGTTGTTGTTGTTGTTTGTTTTGAGACAGAGTCTCACTCAGTCTCCCAGGCTGGAGTGCAGTGGCATGATGTAGTCTCACTGCAACCTCCACCTCTCGAGTCCAAGCAATTCTCCTGCCTCAGCCTCCAGAGTAGCTGGGCCCACAGGCAAGTGCTACCACACCCAGCTAATTTTTGTATTTTTAGTAGAGACCAGGTTTCACCATATTGGCCAGGCTGGTCTCAAACTCCTGACCTAGTGATCCATCCACCTCGGCCTCCCAGTGTGCTGGGATTACAGGCGTGAGCCACCGTGCCCGGCCTGTGCTGTTGTTGTAACCTTGCTTTTTAGTGCCTTCACTCACTTATGTGTCTTGCATTTTGTGGCTTTTTTTTTCTTTCAGCTCAACTATCATTTCTCTTAAATGAAACAATCTTGGTTATATGAATAAGGTAAGCTTAATTATTTAATTGTAATGTTTGTATCACAATAGTATTATGGGTTTAACTGCATTCTCCCAAAACTCATATGCTCAAGTCTCAACCCTTAGTACCTGAGAATTTGGGTATATTTGAAGATAAGGTCTTTAATAAAACGATTATGTTAAAATGAGGTCTTTAGTGTGTTTCTTAATTCAATCTGACTAGTATGTTCATAAGAAAAAGAAATTTGGACAAACCGAGGAACACCAAAAATGTACATGTACTGAGGGACAAACGTACAGAGGATATAGCAAAAAGGCAATCATCGGCAGGTCAAGGACAGAGGCCTCAGAAGAAACCACACCTGCAGACAAGTTCACCTTAAACTTCTAACCTCTAAAACTGTTTAAAAAAATGTGTTTTTAGCAACACAATCTGTGATATGCTGTTAAGGCGGCCTTAACTAACACAAATGGTAAGCAGGAATTTTACCATTTTAGAGTTTTGGCTTAGTTATCTTATTTTAGAAGGCAAAATTCATGTGAAAAGTAGTTTTTCAAATACATAGCACATTTATCCTCTCAAGGAATGAGAAGATTCGTTGTTTTTACAAAAATTGTAATAATTTAATACCATTGGAGACAACTAAGTCCAGTGACATGCAAGCAAAGGACCAAGGGCAGTTCATATTTGATGAGCGTTTTTGATTGTTTGCCTATTAAGTCAGGTAAATAAACAGCAAGTATAAATCTTAGATACCAGTCTACATTCTTTATATTGATTTATGACTTGGTTATGATAAATATATTATTACATGTTAATGTAATATTAAATGCATGTCCTATATGACTATGATATCGTTATCCTTTCATGTGTCTATATTATAAATTACAAATTGTACTAATTTATATTTATATTAATTGGTAAAAATATTTTAAAACTA
>PVKP010030273.1:0-28097 GCA_004027715.1 Plecturocebus donacophilus
TGTCAAAGTTGGTTTTGACAATTTCTGTGGGGTAACAAGAGCTTGGAACTGCCTACTTTGCTGATATCACTCTATAATGTTTTTGTTTTTGTTTTATCTTGATGAGTATTTTGGTAATGGAAAGAAGAAACTTTTTGACCATTATGTAAACAAGGTTGTTTATACAATTTTAGAGTGTTTTTATTTGTAAATGTTTTCAATATTACAGATCTGATTGTCATAATTGTTTAGTGAATGAATTTACTTTGAGTTCACTAGCCTTATTTGTTAAGTGTAAATTTGTCATATGTGTTTCATTTACTTTTTGCCCAAATTATCAATGACTCCTCTTTTATTATTTAGTGATCTAGATTTTTTATTTTTCTTTTTATATTTAAAATCCAGTTCCAGGACCTAGAATCTATCACTTGCCTGTGTCTCCTTAACTAACCCATATACCAGCCTTTCTGTAATTAATATATTACTAACTTCTGTACCCTTACTCCCACAAAACAGAATTCCCAAATGCCACCTTATCAAATCGCCAGTAAATACATTTTTCTCTATCTAGGTTAATAATAATTGTTTATTTCCCCCTATGATGATAGTACCCCTTTGATGACTAAACATTAAAAATGACCACAAAAAATTTAAACTTAAATCCTTTGCAAGAGAATGTATTATTTATTGATATGCATAAATTATTCACAATTTCAGTAAAACAGCTTATATGTGAATTCAGGTACAAGTCAACAATTAATACTCTATGTTATTACAGCATATATGCAGGTCAATTAGGACTCACCAGGTATCTTTGGATACATTACTTTAAACTGTTTTGTTGTTGTTGCTGTTGTTGTTGCTTGTTTTCAGGGAAAAGGAGCATTGGGTGTCTCTATAATGAAATAAAATAGCATTGCATAAACCTTAGGGCATTTAAGACATGCAAAGTTCTAGAAAAATGAAAGCAATAGAGTGGATCATTGTTTTTCCAGCTCAAGTTAATAAAATTGGTGCATTAAAAGTCTTAAGTTATTGCATTTAACAATTTAGACATAAAATGTTTAAGCGCATTTTGAAACATTTTTGAATTAATTTCTCAGTGGAGTGGCTTACAAAATGTTCTCAAGAATCTCCAATTCCTAAAAGGTATTTATTGTATTTTAAATGGAATATTTTAAAATGTATGACTTTCTTTTATCAAACATTTTCAATTCTGTAACTATTTTTCAGCATTTAATGTGGCCTGGGTATGATACTCTATTGTGAATAAAGAGATAGCAGATCCAAGGACCTCCCAAATATTGATATCTGTATGGTATTTAAATGTGTGGACCCATATGTTTACATCATAATTAACGTTGTTATGTCATTTAGGACCACAACTCTGTGGAAGCAGAGTACAAAACAATGCAATGGCCACTGAACAAGACAGATGAGAAAACGTTTATGCAATGGTGCTACTTAAGACGAGTAAGGTTTAAGAAAATCCTCAAATCATAATTCTAATTATAGAAACACAAGATTTTATAATTAGAATTATAGAAACACAAGATTCTATAATTAGAATCCTAATTCTAATTGCATTTTGAATACTAAGCCAGGGCTTGGTATTTTACCACATCAACTCAAACTATGTTTCTTGAGCTCTATATACCATGTACCCTTGTGTTATTTATAGAAATTTGTATCTTCTTCTCCTTAAAATTCATTAGATATCAGGCATTATTTCCTATTAAATTTTGGATCTCCTACAATGCTTAGTTTTTTCTTGCAAATACACAAGACAGATAATATATAGTTGCTCTATAAATACATCGTAACTGTAGCTATATACAGAATGAACCAAGGAATGGCAAATTTGGAATCAGCTATGAGAATGTGCAAGACTTTTTGTGATGACATTAGGGTAATAGCTAACAAACAGAGAGAAGCTGAAATAACATACAGAAAGTATCAATAAAACCTACATTTTCATATTTTGACTTCTGAATATCTAACATGAGTTTATATCAAGTCAGTGTCATGGGCATCACAGAAAATTTAGTTCCTAGACTAAAAGAGCTTATTTCGATGGAAATAAATAAATATGGAAACAGGAAATTTTAATACAAGACATTATATATGCACAATAGTAAGCTTAGTAGATACACGGTGAGAAACAAGGAGAAATACATGATTATAAATGATTACATATTTCTGAGTTTGGTATCTAAGAATATAGTGATTAATGCCAAGACTAATGGAAAAGATGAGTAGTATAAATTGTTCTTTTCATTTTACCATGCATGATTTTAAGTTTTATAATGATAGCAATAGCAACTTAGAGCTTTGAGAGTGAGGGAAATGTATGTATCTCTGAATATAAATTAAACTAAAATTTAAACCATCATTCTTGGGTGCTTAGGCACCCTCCCCTTGCTCTTCTCTAGGAAAGAAACTTATTTTCTCTCCTGAATGTAATGAAGAGTAATCACACAACAATCTTATCTAGCATCTGCTCTATTATTAATTTATTCAAATGCTTTTCTTGATTAGGCTTTCAAAATTACTCTCTTCTCTATGATGGCTGCCCTACTGAGCTAAAGGGTTTGAGTCAAATGAGTAAATCGATATAGCCTTATCAATTGTGAATAGCTAAAACTGGTTGTATACATTTCTTTACTTTTAATTATTTGTGGGTTTCCTTGTCATATGCTTTTTATTTATTTCTGTTAGTCTTTACTATTTACTCTTTGTGTGTGTGTGTGTGTGTGTGTGTGTGTGTTTGTGTGTGTGTGAGACAGATTCTCACTCTGTCGTCAGGCTGGAGTATAGTGGCATGATCTCAGCTCACTGCAACCTCCACCTCCCGGGTTCAAGCAACTCTCCTGCCTCAGCCTCCTGAATAGCTGAAATTACAGGCACATGCCACCATGCCCTGCTAATTTTTGTATTTTTAGTAGAGATGGGGTTTCACCATGTTGGCCAGGATGCTCTTGATCTCTTGACCTTGTGATCTGCCCGCTATGGGCTCCCAAAGTGCTGGGATTACAGGCCTGAGCCAACATGCCCAGCCAACATTTTTTAAATCAGTAAAAAATAAATTATCATTGTGAAATATGTAAATAACTCTAAGTTTATTTTAAGAATCTCAATAATAGATTTTTTTCCAATAATTTCTTGTTGGCACCCTTATAGTGTTTTGCTGTTTCTTCTAGTGACTCACTGGCAAGTGCTGGAATAAATAGTACTCAAGAACTAGAACACTACTGTTGTTTATTTTTATCTTTATAATTTGCAAATTTATAGAAAAAAATGAAAATTATAATTATTATTTAGATGCAAATAAATATTATTTTTATCCCTTGGCTTGTGATTCAAAATCACATTTCTTGTTTACATAGTCAGTGAACACTCTAATCCTTCTTTGGGCAGATTCTGTGAAATAGCACAACTTGATCATTCTAAATTCTAGTTCTATGCTCCAATGGTTCTATTACTTTCCCCACTCTCTTTTATTTAAGAATGAATAGCACAGTGTAAGCAAACTCTTTTGTCAAGAGTCTTTTCAATGCATTTTTTAATGAGATCAAATGTTCTCTAAAACAACATTTCTCAATGACAGCGGATTATCTCAGAAATGAGTCTATTCTTGGCTTTTACCACTCTCTCAGCAAATTGTGTGTCAGTACTGAGTATCTCAACAGTTTACATTCTCTACCTTATCACATACGTGATTCTAGTGTAGGTGTCAGAGAATAAAACTCTGGCAAACTTTGGAAATTCAGTTAAAAGCATTTGGTCTTCATCAAGAGTGATTTTTAAATTATCTTTATTATTTGGATAGACTAATGGTACATAAATGCAAGAATGATATGAATATTTCATGAAAATTGATTATTTGTTTCTGACAGTCAACTAAAACTTTCTTCACTATATTTCCTGAGAAGTTAAATATTTTCTTTAAATATGTTTTCATTATTTAAAATGAAATGTTTCTTTTCTTTTTGGGGGGGAGTGAGGAAATTAAATATTTTTCTTTTTGTTTTTTTTGAGATGGAATCTTGTTTTGTCACCCAGACTGCATTACAGTGGCACAATCTCGGCTCATTGCAACCTACACCTCCTGGGTTTCAGGATCTAGTGATTCTCCTGCCTCAGGCTTCTGAGTAGCTGGAATTACAGTCACGTTCCACCATGCCCAGCTAATTTTTGTATTTTTTTTAGAAGAGACGTGGTTTCAGCATGTTGGCCAGGCTGGTCTTGAAATCCTGACCTCATGCTCTGCCCATCTCAGCCTCCCAAAGTGCTGGGATTACAGGCATGAGCCACAACATCAGCCCAAAATGTTCATTTTCAAATAAATGAGAAATTATTTTTATTAAATTTCACTGTTCTTAGTGATACCATTTCATATTACATTAATTTATAGTTTGGAGGCCTTTTCTACATGACAAATATTTTCTTCTGAAATGACAGTGTTAAACTTTGCAATACATACCGTTCTTTTATTATCATTTTTACTCATATTATCACTCTTTTGCTAAATTGATGTAAGTTGTCAGAATAGTTGATCTATTTAATTATATAATTTTAATATTCTTGTAAATTAAACTCTAATGACAAAAATTAATTTTATTTATAAAAATCTTTATTATAGTGCCTCTATCATTATTCTGAATGTTAGCTTATAAGAGGGATACATGAAAGTAGCATTAATGTTTTCTAAAGGAAAAAATAAGAAGCAAGTCAGTATAATTGATTACTTACATTTCAAATTTCCTGAGACCTCAAAATGTGACCAAAATTGTGATTAATATAAGACTTGATGCAAAGGAAAAGAGAAAATCTTCATTAGAAATTCAGGAATAGTTTAATTATAATAGTTATCTTTAGTTCATTGAAATCGTCAAATTATTCTAATATTTTTATTTTGATTCAATAAAGATACATAATACTAACTTTACTATGTAACATTTTAGTGCTCTATATTTGATTAAAATAAACCCCCACAGGTTGCATTCCAGAAGCAACTAGATGCTTGATCAAACAACATTTTAATGGATCTAGTGTATTAAATTTATGTATTTAATTAGCAACATTGGTAATCTATCCAGGGCAGTTTCTTTCTAGGAATCCTTTGAAATTAGAAGCAAGATAAAATATTAGATAATTGATCAATTCAATTATTTAATGTAGGTAAATGTGACAAACTTCTTATCTTTGCCCAGAGTTCTGGGTATTTAAATTCTGAGACATACCTAATGCCAACATTAGATTTTGTTATCTTTCATCTTTTCAACCTTTATTCTATTTCTTTACATGGTGTGGTCTTCATGTAATATTCTACAATTTAATTTTTTACCAACCTTAATGCCTATAAAATTATCTTTAAATTATTCTGATTCTATTTTTGAATTATGTTTATATATTCAAATACATTATCCAATTTTATCAAAATATTTAACATTAATCTCATTATACATTAGTTAATTCTCTATTTCTTAGTTGTCTATATGATTCTCTTTGGTGTTGACTGTTTTGTAACTCTATTAGTGTTATGGTCCTCATAATTAATTGTTTTGCTATTGTTAATATTTCTTCTAATTTAGCAATAATCCAGAAATAAGTATAGGTGACAGATGAAGAATATGAAACAAAGTAGATTAAACAGTAACAGTTACAACAATATGCAAAGGTCATCTAGAAAAATAAATGAAAATCAAATATTGGCTGTCAAAATTAAACAAATTATACTACAATTGAGGCCTTAGGCAGAGAGGACTGGAAGGAAATTGGAGCTATGGAGTAAAGCACATAAATTCCAGGACCAAACAGGTAGATGTGGAAAGAGAAAGAAAATTTTGAAGTCTGAATCTATAGAAAAGATTTACTGATTTAAAGTGGAATCTAAGGGCCAGTAGAGAGTGGAAAACTTGTCAGAATTTCCTAAATGGAAAAATTGGTGAATACAAAAAAGAACATGATAAGGAAGATATGAGATGCATTTTTAGATCCAAGACAGCTTTCAGTAAATGACACTAATGTTCTGTGAAGAGATAATCCATTTTTAATAGTCAGGAGGCTTAGCATGGTATGAAAGAGAATAAAGAATAGTGATTAATTTCCAAAGGGCAGCAGCATAATGTACAGGATTCTTTGAGGTGGAAGCAATAAAAGAGGGCATTATAAAGTTAAAATAGAGATAAATTTCACATGCATCTCTGTTTCTTCAGGAGGTGGTTCTGGCACTCAGTTAGATAGCAGTAGATATTTTATATTTCTAAATTTTGTTAAATCTTACATTTTCTTTTCTGCGCTTGGCCAAAGGGTGGTGCCTAGAATGAAAACGATTAAAGTTAGGTTGAAGCAAATTGCCCAGTTAAAAATACTCAGTGTAATATAATCCATCTATTTCAAAGCTAATTATTTTGGCTATTGGTTAATTGACTTATTTTCTAGAATCAAAATATGGGGGAATTTTTAACATTGTTGAGACTATAAAGACTTCTAACTCTCCATTATAGCCACTACCCCATATTTTGATGCCCCAGAAATAATTTATAAAGCTTTAAAAACTATGGTGTAGTATTTTGTTTCAAACTAAGACTCAAGTAAATGAGAGCAGTAGCTACTTTATCGAGCAAATACAAATTGATTTTAGTTGTAAGTGTGGTTCAATTCACTTAGCTTGAATTATTTAAGCATCACCTACAAATGTATTCAGTAGTAAATTACAACTGAAAACTTCATCTTCAAAAATAGAATGTTTCACTTTATAAGACTTAGAAATTCTAGATTCACTGTGAGGAGTTGACACAGCACTATCTTTCCCAGTTTGGATGGAAAGCTTTATTCAGCATGAGATAGCTGATAATGCGATTTAGAAGACATATGTAAATTTCTATAATCTCTAACATTGTAATTCTATAATATTATATGTGTTTCTTTTGGAAATAATGCATTTATCTAGTTCTTCTTATGATGTGTTGAGACTTATTCTCATTGATTCTCATGCCCTGATTAGAAATTGTTAAATAGGCAAGTTTATCTCAGAAGCTCTCTCATCCTTGGGAAATCCCTCTAATCCCACTAGACGGCACCTTGCTAAAGTTCTTGCCAGTGTTCTCTGGCGGATTAAAATTTCTCTGTGGGAAGGAACACAAGGTTACAATCTGTTGAAAGCACAGACAGGAGGCTGTGGTTTTGATAGAACTTTACATAAGATTTAGACTATTTTAATTGTTTCAAAAAACATATGGAACTATTACAGATCAAGCTGTATTCTGTTGCCACTGCCATCTCCTTGAAAGACTAAGCTCACTTAGGAGGTAGGTGATAAATGTCTTGTTTTTCTAAACAAATAATTATGAAGTTTGCTTTTGAGATATGAAACTGCCTGGCAAATTTAGTAAAAGTTTTGCTCAAACTTACGTGGCCTTATAGAGACAGTTTTAAATTACATCTAACAATATTTATATATAGATTAGATCCGAGTGGTAGGTTTAATTGAACTTAACCTTCTCATTAGTCACCAAATATTAAGTGATCAGCTCAGGAAAAGAGCTGTTATGTTAATTTCGAAGTATTAAACTGCTTATAGTTAGCCCAAGACTGAATGGATGGAGAAAATAGACATCCATGTACAAGACCTTTCGTGGATATCTTAGAGAATGGTTTTCAGATTGAACAAACTTTAAATCAAAGTCCAAATGCAAAAACTCACTATCATAAAAGTGTCTGAAAGGATTTAAGAATTCAAAGTTACTAACTTAAAAATCAAGAGAAAAGAAAAAGCATGGTGGTCAATTACTTATTTTATTTTTAAATAAAGCATACATATTTTCTCATATGGAGAACTTGTGACCACTACCTGGTCAAAACCAGGCAGATAATTTACTATATTAAGCACATGATTAAAAACTCATATAAATGTGTGCATAATATAGAGTTGGCAATAAATATTTTTTGGATAAATAAATAATATGAGGGGAAATAAACTATCAAATTTGTCAGGGAACACCATTATTTGTAGATTTTTCAAATCATCAAAATAGCTTTTCTCCTTAAACACTGAACTTACATTAATCAGGCGTGTGCCTAAAGACCAACTGAAAACAAATCAACTATTATTATGATTTTAATTTACTTACATGACATAATACCTGATAATTTATTTCATTTTAAGTAACTTTACCAGGTTCTTGATTGAATTAAATTATCTATCCAATTAAAGTCTTCATTATTATATTTAGAAATACAAATCTACACACTTGGTAAGAATTTTACTTAATTTTCTTTAAATACAGGTGTAAGTGTAAGAAAGTACCAAACATGTACCCTAAGCCCTGGCGACCTTTTTTCTTACAGGTGGATTGTTACATTAATGCTGTAGAATAACTCTGAAAAATATTTAAGAAATCTGTAACACAGCAAATAGGTAGCATCATCCAAAGGTAAGCATTATATTATTAAAATAAAAAAGCACTGTTCTTTCTGCTACTATTTCTACTAAAACTAATATAGGAAATAGTACCACTAATAATAAATTTATTTAAAATTGCATACTTGCTGTATGGAAGGCACAATTTCCGTCATACCAAGTTCATTAATGAATCACACTCTTATATTATAAAAACTCTATAAGTTAGATATACATTTTCTCATATTTTGAAAAGGTGAATGAAAGTATTAATAGCCTAAATAACTGTCCCAGAATGACCCAGCTCACAAGTATCGGAAGCACAATTCAAACTCCAAGCCTCCCACTGTACCTATCACTCTCAATCCATATCCCCTGTTACAAAATTTAATATAGTATCTCCAAGACAAAATAGTATTAGAGCAATGACACTATGATATTTGACCAGTAAATATACTGTGTGAAGAATCTACTTTAAAAAAAATTGTCACAATAGGCAGTTATTTTATTTCAAAATTAGTTTTAATATAACTTTATGTAATTATGAAAAATGCATTGGGGACTTACTGTTTTGTATGTATACTTCTATTTAATTTAACAACACTGGATTTAGATTTGATTATTGTTATTTTATAGATGATAAAACTGAAGCTCAGCACCATCAAGAAAGGGCCCAGGTCACTCTGTTTGTAAGTGTTAAATTCATAAAACTCACTTGTATTTTCCTCCCAAACACACACAAATCTTCTCATGTGTATATATACATTTTTATGTCTCTGTGGGTGTGTATACATGTATATATGTATACCAGAAGTGGCTAGTGATAGCATTAGAATCAATTAGGAGCAGTTCAAATGACTGTCCACAACCTGTACCTATTTAACCTGTTTGGCCTTCCAGAATCAAGTTTGTCTGCACTACAAGGAATGGCACTGCAAGGAACAATTGAGGATCCCAAGGAGGTGATGTACAGGTGTGGCTAATTTATGGGATGCTCTTTTCTATTCTCTCATTTGTCAGCAAGATGTCCCTGTTACACATGAGGGAAGGCTTCCTGATCTTCCAAACTTGCTTTTACAAACTCTATTATGAACACGACACTTACTGATATCAAGATTGTCATGAACATTGACTTGTGAGTGGAACATCTGACATGTGCTGCACATCTGCAGCATGCTGAATGTGGAGCCCTGTGCCTTTTAAGCCTAACTGGGCTAAGTGACCCTTTTCATTCTTGACTGCAGTCTGCATTCCTACACCTCTCTACCCTTTGCTCTGGTTGGCCTGGCTAAAGGAAGCACCTCTACTCCACCACCATCTGGGCCTTTCCTAAACCTTATCACCTGAGAGCCATTCTCAATCTGCAGAACTTCCAGGGCAACACCTTGACTCAACTTTCTCCCCACCCTGTACCCTCCAGACATCAAAAGGAAGCCTTCAGGAGTCCCTGGAGAACCCAAACGGGCCCTCTCCAGTCTTTCTCCCTCCCTTCCTGATGCTGTGAAAAGCACAGAATAAATGTTTATCACTCTCAAAAATATTATATATATATATATGTATACATATAATATAAACACCTTTTTTTACTACACATAATATAGCACCCTGTTCACCTCTTGGATAAATAAATCATAATTATCATTCCTTGCTTTTAAATACTCTGAAAATATAATATATAATGTTAATAAAATGCATTTTTGACATATAAATGCCTTATAATTAATCAAAATGTATTCCTATCGTATTAAGACTTTTTTTTCTTTTTATGTGTAGTATAAACACAACTATAAGAAATTCTTACAGCTCTTTTTAGTCATAAAAGGATATTGCTATTTTGAAGGCTTTAGTGCATATGAACAATGTGGCATTGAGAAATGTTGGATTAAGTTGTCTCACCACCAGCACTGCCTGGAAGTGCCTGTCTCTCCAAGTACCATCACTAACATCCAGAATTAGCATTAAAAAAAGAAAGTCTCATCAATTTCTACTCTTAAAAATATATCATAATTATGTAGGTAAATCCTTGAGTAATAGAGTTTAGTCATTTTTTACATGTTTGTTGGTTACTATACATGGTCCCATATTTTTATAGAGACAACCATTATTATCCATTGAGAACTATTAAACATATCAATAACTCATCCTTATATATACTGACATATTTTCCAAGCTTGTCATTTACCTAGTTTCATATAATATTTGCAAATATTGGAGTTTTAATTTATTTATAGTTAAATACATACTTTATTTTCTGGGTGGTTATTTTCTGTATTTTTTATTTGTTTTTATGCTTAGAAAGTTCTTCACTATTTTGATAATATTCACTAATATTTCCTTTACATTGTTATATTATTTAGAATTTATTTGTTGTTTTAAATTTTGACTCTGTCTGAAATAAATCTTTGTTATATGATATATGCTAGAATTGATTTTTAATATTTAAAATTTTAAAATTTTTAATTTGTACTAATTGTTGAATAATGTCTATATTCTTTATATATTTTCTTTATTATCCTTTAGAAAGTACATTCTGTATACACACAGGCATACAAACACAAACAGTGTTCCCACAGAATCTATTATATCAATTTGACTGATGCTACATCAGTTTTTCTATTAATAGGCCACATTATTTAACACATATACAATGCATGTACCACAGGATGTTCTTCTAGAACTCTTGTTTTCCATTTATATTTTTAAAAATTATATTGTTCTTAATGGACTAATAAAAGAGGGAGAAAAAGTATGTATACATTTAAATCTTACTATCCAAGAATATGATGTGATTTATTCACATCTTCTCTTTTGTCTCTGTGTTAAGATTTATAATTTTTGTCCTATAAATCTGTATATTTCTTATTAAATATAAGGGCAACTCTTAAAAATGAAAAGGGTGGTATTTTTTCTATTTTCTTCTGTGTTCTCTCTAACTTGATGATCACTCTACTTGAATTGCAAGGTCGTTTCTACAAGGGTCTCTCTAAGTTGCACAGCAGTGAACCGTGGTTAAGGTCCTGTCCTTGGAACCCAACATGTCTGAATTTGCAAACCCATCTTACCACTTACCTGTGTACCCTGAGAAAGAAAGTTAAGATCTTTACCTCTATTTTCTCATTTATTAAGTAGATTTAATTAACCAAAACAATTTCTGAGGTTTCTTGAGAAATAGAAATAAGTTAATAACAGTAGAAACCTTAAAAAGTGCCAAACCATTGTTAAGTGATCAATTATAACTCCTAATCTTTTAAGTGCTCAAATATAGGATAACTATTATTAATAACATTATATAGTTCTGCTAAATTAGGGTGAGAATATTCATTTATGTGGAAAGTCAGTATGCTGAAGAAATGAAGCAGTGATACAACCAATGTGTTTGAGATCAGTCAAATTAATTAACTGAATTATGTAGTCATTAGAGTCTGTAAGACATCCAAATTTTATTATTCCTGTCAAAACAAGTCAAAGCATCATTTTATTATGGTGAACAATTCTATGATAGCCAAAGAAGCATAATCTATAATGACACTTATTTTACCGAAGTTAAAAAGTTTATTCATTATGATTATAATGATTTTTGTATTACTCATATATATTTCTGTTCTATAAGTTAAATGAAAAGTATATGCCTGTTGAGTAATACATCAAATTAGTAGAACACATGTTTTAATGTATCTACATAAATTTTGTTATTAAAAATATAATATTTTGAGTAATGACATAAACAGCCTTAAGGTGAAGTGATCTGGGATTTATTATATTACTTATAAAAGATTTTAATCAATAAATATTTATTCCTGATTCTGGAAAATTAGTGGACTAAGAAAATCTACATGTCCTTCAGCTAAAAGACCTAGACTTGCTTAAATATAACTATTAATATAATTATTCACATTAACAACAAGAATAATTAGAAAACGTAAAGTTGGCAGAAATAAAAAAACATTAGATGTTAGACACAGGAGCCACTGTTGAGACTGCAACCTCAAACTGCCTTGGGAGAAGTGGTGGAATAAATATCAGACTATGTTATGTAAAAACTTGGTGTTCATATACATACAATTACAAGTTAAAAGACTTTGAGTCTGAACCAAACCCAGAGCAACAAATGAAATTGCATAAAACATAATGCTTGAAAGACTACATCAGCATGAAAGGAAGAACCAGAAAATGCCTGCCTATGTGTTACAGGCAAAAGAAAACATAACCTTGTTTCTTCCTGGTTTGAGGGACAGTTGATGGGGCCTAGTGGTGGTGTTTCCTGAGCAGCTGAAAGGATGAGTTTCAGAATTCTTGTGGGTGGAAAATTTCCAAGCGAAGAAAATATTTAAAAATAGTGCCAGGATGGTATTATCAGGTCAGCTTCTGGCTAAGGCAAGCAGAAAATCTTGGGAAAGACAAAATGGCCTTAAACAAGGATAAATAAATAAATAAACACATACCTTTATGGATTTAGTAAAACTACAAAACAACATTTGCAAAAACATAACCACAAAAGGAGGAAAAAAACACTAAATTTTGAACAAAAGAACGTTTATTGGATTTATATTTAGGTATCTTAACCTCAAATACAGGCCAAAGACAATAGAATAATATCATCGAAGTGATCAGTAACAAATGTCAGCCTAATTTCTATATCTCATTCAACTAACATGTGAGAATAAGGGCAACAACAGTTTTGTTTTGTTTTTTTTTTTCAGGAAAAAATATTCTGTCACTCACTCATAGAAAAGTGATATAAATCCAGTTGAGAGAATGCTAGAAGCAACATTACACAATTGTTAAGTAAATGAGTAAATCTGAACAATCATAAACTAGGAAGAATAGTAATGATGATATTTACCAACTGGGAATAAATAGATGTAATAACAAGAAAGGATTGGGCTGATGATAAGTAAGACATTTTAACTTAGTATTATTCAGAAAAAGGCTAGTAGAGAAACTTCCCGGTCTGTGTGCAGTGGCTCACACCTGTAATACCAGGTTTTGGAAGTTGAGAGGAGAGAACAGCTTGAGCCTAGGCGCTCGAGATTACAGTCTGCTCTGGCTGTGCCCCTGTACTCCAGCCTGAGCAACAGAGGTAGACTCAGTCTCTAAAAACAAACAAACAAACAAAACGAAATTTCTAATGTCAAAAAAGTTAGATAAATGTAAACCTAACTGCCAAACATATAAGAGGAATTAGTAAAATATGAAGTGAACATGATAAATAAAACTAGCAAGCAGAAAAGGCAAACAACGAATACGTATATCAAATTTAAAGTTGAAACTAAGTTACTAGAAATTATCAATATATGTATATATGTATGTATAATAATACATGCTACTTATATTATGTAATCATAGTATATATCATTGCATATTATTTACTATATATATATGCTTAGAAATAAAGAATAGGGAAGATAATTAAAATACTGAATATATGAAATATATACACATATTGCATGTAAATATATTTACATATTAACTAGTGTATATGATATGTGTGCACAAATTGGTAATAAAAAGGATAATTACTGATATTACTCCTGTGGTTCCACAGAAAGATAAAACTGATCTAAACCTTTATATCCCTACAAACAATTAAAATTATAAAGTAAACATTTCAACATTAACAAGTGGACATCAAAAACTTCACAATCACATTGAAGATTTTAATATATAATTTGCACAAGAGATGAATAGACAAAAATAAGCAACCATATGATATATTTTAATTAGCATACTTAGCAAATTTGACTTAAAGAACATATGCAATATTCTTCATTTATTAAATGGGATTTAATAAATCCCATTTATTATATGGGATACATTTATTATATGGGATAATCCCATCTGATAAGGGGTTAATAAATGAAATACATTAGGAACAAAAATCTTGATAGCATAAAAACATATAATCCAATTTAAAATGGACCAATGATCTGAATAGATATTTCTCAAAAGAAGGCATAAAATGGCGAACAGCTATGTGAAAAAAATGCTCTATATTACTAATCATTAGGAAAATGCAAATCAAAGCTACAATGAGATATCGTCAGACCCTAGTTAAAATGGATATTAGAAAGATAATGACTAAGAGATGCTGGTGAGGATTCAGCAAAAGGGTAACACTGAGATTGGTTATTAGGTACAAAAATACAGGTGGGATAGTCCAATAGCACAATAGGATACTATAGTTAGCAATAATTTATTGCATATTTTAAAAATACCTAGAAAAGCAGACTTAAAATGTTTCAACACAAAGAACTAATACATCCTTGAGTTGTTGGATATCATAATTACCCTGATTTGATCATTACACATTGTATTCATGTATCAAAATATATCCATGTACCCCAGAAATATGTACAATTACTATGTATCAACATAAAAGGAAAATATTAATAACAGTATCTGATGAAGAGATAGCTATACATGAAGAAAATTACAGACCAATGTCAACTATGAATACTGACGTCACAGAAGCCTAAACATACATGGTCTTTACTTATTTTTTAAGAAAAACCCCATCTGCAAACACACAGATACCCACTGATATTTGATGTAATAAACTTTGTACTAGAAGTTTCAGCCAGTATACAAAACCAAATAAAATAAATTAAGAGACAGATGATCACACTGTCATTATTAACAGATGTATTTTCCAGATAGAACACTCAACACATGCTATAGAAATATTATTTCAGCTAATAATTAATTGTAAGAACAAATGCTGTTTACAAGAACAATATATGAAAAAAGTGATCAAATACAGTTAAACAACAAAATAAGTATTGTCAGTGTTTGGGTCCTGGTGTTATAAAGATATTAAGAAAAGATTTTGGTATTGTTTAATCTTTAACTATGATTTGTTTAAAGATTTTACTTTACGTATTTGTATTAGTCTTCATGACATTGTTAGTCCTGTTCATAATGTAACAATCATTTATCCTTAAATAAAGTATTCCATGTTTCATGTTATGAAAGGTAAAGCTCAAATCAAACTAGGGTTTATCTTTTTTTACATAAATCATAAAAATTGATCATACTTCTTATTTTATAGATTATGTTTACATTTGTGTTTCTTAAGATGGTGTTGTAATATTGTTCATTAAGCAATATATTAATAACCCTGATCTAGAATTTCCTTATTTGATTGAATTAATTTAGATTCTAACACTGTTCCCATCTTTAAAATGAGTTTGCAAACATTGAAATCTCATAAAATTTTTTAAATTGTGTTTAAAAATATACAAACTTTATTGTCTTAACCACTGTTAAGTAAGTACATTACAGCAGTGTTGACTATATGCACATTGTTATTCAACACAATCTCAACAATTTTAAAAACAATTTATTGTGGAAACAACTGGCAACCCACTAAGTCACAGGTGAGTTTAACTAAATTTCTTGTATAACCTGTCAAGTGGACTCCTAATGCTTTGGTAGATATAGTCTTAGAATCTAGTTTTCCCTCTTCAAATTTAAAGAGTGATAGCTATAGTGAAATCACTTGAAACTCCATTGAATTATGCCTCTTTGCTTTAGTCACTTTATAAAAAATTGCTTCTATTTTATTTGAGGACACCTTTTCCTTCATTTTCTCAGTTACCCTATTAAACTGTAAATATATGTCCAAATCATATATCATTAAAAATATGTTATAAATGATTCAGTACACTCAGCTCCATATAAAGAAAAACATCACATTAATAATTGACCAATAAAAGCTAAAAATGGATATTAGTTCAGAAATAAGATTGTGATTAATCTAAGGAATACAAAAAGTAGTGTATTTAGGTTAGGGAGACTATTATTTGTCTTACAGATCTAAATTTGCATTAATATTTACACTTTTATATCTGCTATAAAAAGTAGAATTCTGTATTATACAAGAATTTTGCATTCCTAAGTCATTGTCATTTGGTGTTCATCGTTAATATAAGAACCACTGTATACACTGCAAAGCAAGTTTTACTTTTATTATTTAATGTATAAAATCCTTTCAAAACACTTCAAGGGAATTCTAAAATCTTCTAATACTTTTCACTAAACATAAATATGAACAATATTTCATATTAATGTAATGAAAACATTTGATTTTTATATAGTGAAAAATTGAGGGAATTTTGATTGAAATAGAGAAAACAAGTATAAAATTCCTTCCAATTGTTATATTACAGTTATACTGATTGGGTAAATGGCTAAATAATAAGTTAAAAATAACTAAAGAATATATAGAATGTTGAGTTAGAAGAATTTTCTTTTTTTTCTTTTACTTTAGGTGTATACTATATCCAGCATTTCTCCCCATATTATCCCTCCCCACACTCCCCACCCCCCGCTGTCCCTCCCCTAACACCCTCAACTGCCCCCAGTGTGTGATGCTCCCCTCCCTGTGTCCATGTTTTCTCACTGTTCAACACCTACCTATGAGTGAGAACATGCAGTGTTTGGTTTTCTGTTCTTGTGTCTGTTTGCTGAGAATGATGGCTTTCAGATTCATCCAAGTCCCTACAAAGGACACAAACAGAGAAGAATTTTCATGGCTTTATACTCCACCCTAAAATGTGTGAAAGATATACTACTTTTTGTGCTGAAATGGTCTTATGTACTTCAAAGTGATGTTTCAAAAAATATTACCCGCAACATTGAGTCTTTGTCTCCTCATGCTTTTGAAATTTCTTATTGAAATAAAATTGACATAAGCCAGCAAGTTAGTATTTGTATGGCAATTTTCGATCTGTGAAGCCAATAAAGATAGAGTTGAATTAAATTTAGCTTCTGGAAGAAATTATGGGAATAGAATTTTCCTATATTAAATGTGACAGTGAATTATCCAATAATGTCCATTAACAGTCAACTGATTACTAAATTGTCCCTGTAATGATGGTACTCTTGCCAACATGTCATTTAGCATCAGCTTTGGTCAAGTTGGAGAATAAATAGAAAGCACACAACTACTTTGACCTTTTCAAGATCAAAAGGCATTTTGACATTCTTTAAACCATTTTAATGATAGCAGCTCTCTACTAATTGAATAAACCCTAATAAAAAGAGCATAATCTATTTGGGGATTTTTAAGATGGTTAATATACATTTTATTATATGCTGTATACTACAAGAAAGCTGATATGTTATTGAAGAAGATAATATAAAATTCATAGAGGAAAATGGAAAACATCTTGAAAAAAAATTCAAAAGGAAGTATTGGTGTTTAATTGACTGCATGAAAATAATAGATAAAGAAAAGTCCAGGTTCACTTGTCTCCTTTTGGGATGCTCAGGATTTTACTTGTAGGTTTTTACTTCGTATTATTCTGTTGTTTATGATATTTCAATTAATTTTTTATCTCTTAAAAGCATCTCTCTTTTAAGGAGAAAATGTGATTGCATTCTAGGTGCATGAATTAATTTTTAGAGGAAAAGGCCAAGGAAAAGATTCTACCTGCTTAAAATGGGACATAATTACCTATAGGAAAACAGTTTGTTTTTAAAATCAGAAAAATTAAAAAACAGTGCAGCAATTGCAGGCTCTATTGTTTATTCATGTTTGGAACAGTGATCATGAGTAAATGATTTGGCCGTGAAATTCAATTATACAGTTTGGTGCTGAGCAATCAGGTATTATTTACTGTGGATGGCAACATGGGATGAGGTTTTCAACAATATGGCAGATGGAAATTTGGAAACCATTGTGGTCAGGAAAAGCAAAAATGTGGCTTCTTTTTTTTTTATTTTCATTTGTTCCTTTTCCTTTTTTTTATTGCATTTTAGGTTTTGGGGTACATGTGAAGAACATGCAAGATTGTTGCATAGGTACACACATGGCAGTGTGGTTTGCTGACTTATAGTAATCACAACTCACCCACAGGTGCTGTCTGTGATCATGGAAATTCCATGATTATTGCCTTCCAACTTTTCAAATAAATGTTTTCTTCCTGTAAAATTTTTACTCACACCTTTATGTGTGAATATACACATACATCGAAAATATCTCTATGTCTACCTCTATTCATGTATATAATATAGCAAATTTAAGTTTCTTCACTTTGTGAAACAAGTTTTCATGTTTAATGTAATAATAAAATCAGTTGTTATAGCAACTCAAAATATGAAGTTGAAAATGGCATGCATACATCATATCTTTCCCCAAGTATTCTTGTATCACTATCAGAAAAAGCAGCATACCATTGTTATTACTATGACTACTACTACTAATAAAAATAATAATAAAAGCCACAAAACACATACTGATCTCCAAAGAATACAGTATTAAAATATTTACCCTACTATCCATAAAGTAAAATTCAAAACGACTGTGAAAAGTAATAACGTACCTAAATATAGTGATACTCCAAATGACAATGATTAATTTTCTGGTTTTATAAATATTTTCTACTGTTTAATATATGGTAAAACAAGGGATACTATGACAAACTAAAGAGATCATTAAGAAAGTAACTCTTTTACAGCAGAAATAATGTACTGTATGATTGAGCTAATATATTCAGTTATGTGACATAACTGAATATATTCTTAGCTCAATACATAATGTGTACTTACACATTACATTAAGGATTAGAAAATATGTTGATTGATAATTTGAGTCACATTAATCAGAAAATTAACCATTTACTGTTTTCTTTTCACTGGTTTATTATTTTGTTCTAAATTTTTTAAGGCTTCATTTTAAGAAAATGTACCACAAGAAATAATCACACCTATGCCAACAATCACTTCCTTTTTTTCGTTTGTTTTTGTTTTTTTTGTTTCATGAGTACTTGTTATAAGAAATTGACATGTATAAAGATGTAAATATAAAGTCCTAAAGTTGTTCTGAGATAACTTAGTAGATGTTTTTGTAATATGTACCACTTTTATTATTTCATTTCTGTAAAGAAAAATTCCAACTTTTCTGTTTTTTTTATTTTCAAAAGCAGAACACTCTCATCTTCCAGATGTTTCTTTTGACTTATTTTATCTTTGACAGATTTCTTCACTGAATCAGCACAAATCTGGTACTAATTATTTGGATATTCATGTTTTCTTTCTCATTATAGGTAATGAGTTTTGATCACTGCAAAATCAGCAATTTATTTTTAGGTTATTATGTCCATAGTATTTTCTTTCAAATTGGGGTGATAGAGTAGTCTGATAGCACTCTATTAGTATCAGAAAAAGTAAGATATCTGAAGATATTCTGAGATGAGATTCTTCCTTTATTATAAGGAAGTTAAAAGTTTTAGGTACATTGTATTCTTTCTATGTTAATAATGACTTGCATTAAAGCATTTGGAAGCATTGCTGATTAAATTAAATGTATTTAAAATACATCTGTACTTCTTTTTTCTATATGGGTTTTTTTTTTGTTTTGTTTTGTTTTGTTTGAGACTCAGTCTCATTCTGTTGCCCAGGCTGGAGTACAGTAGCATGATCTTGGTTCACTGCCAACTCTGACTCCCAGGTTCAAGTGATTCTGTGCCTCAGCCTCCTGAGTAGCTGGGATTACGGACATGCACCACCACACCCACCTAATTTTTGTATTTTAGTAGAGACAGGGTTTCACCATGTTCTCTGGGTTGGTCCTGACCTATTGATTTCAGATGACCCGCCCTATTTGGCCTCCCAAAGTACTTGGATTACAGGCATGAGCCACTACGCCCAGCCTATTTTTCTATTCATATATATTCTGAGGCAATGGTTGAATAGATGTATAAGCAAGGTTTTCTCAGTGGCAAGATTGTCTAAATGGTCACAAAGAATAGAGTGTATGTGATCCAGAAACCTAAACAAGAATTCTATGATGGGAAAGAATCCAGGAGATGCTTGAGTGTTAACAATGCTGTGTAGTAGGAAAGAAAAGTACAGTCAATTACTTCAGGGAAAAATTGCAATTACTAATTGCATTTTATTAGCTGCCACTGGTATTCTATTTAGAAAAGAGAAAGAGGACAACAAAGGAATTCATTCATTTCCCTTACCTTGCTTTCTAATATTTATGGTTATCACCCTAGAATCTCACATTTCTGGAGTTATTTGGGAAAAACCTTGGGGTTTTCATCAAACTCCTATTATAATGCAAGTTATATCAGTGCTGAGCAGCTTGTTTGTTCCTGATGATATCTCATGTGAGCCCCTGCTTGTGTGCCTGGTACTTACCAGTGATTTGTGCTTTAGGCTGCTGAAGAAAAGATATAACACTGTGCTGTGGAAACTGGGAATAATCACTCTCCCTTTCAACTTGATAAGCAATACCAGGATTGAAGAATTTGTATCACAAGTATATAAAAAAGGAGGCAGGAATTATTATTTTTTAATTAAGAGAAGATCTTGGAAACAAATGCTAGAAAAAGGATAATGTCCTGGTTGTGACAGAAATAAAATTAATAAATATTAAGACTATTAAATATAGCTATTAGATAACAAATTTCCTGAAGCATAAAGAAAAATAAACTGTGTTTAGTTTTAGATCAATCTCAGCACAATCATGAAATATACCTTCCATATGAATCTTTTAAAGTTTGAACAGAGGAATAGGTTTCTGACCTCCAAATGAGAAATATTAACAAAAGAGTGTGGGACTGCTGAAAAGGAAGTTTCTGGAACCCAGTCTTTCAATTGTGAGTAGTATTTGCCTCATTAGATCATAGAATTCAAGTGAAAGTATATTATATGCTTCATTTAATACATATCATGACACACAAATTTACTTAATATGCATTATTTTCTTCTAATTCCCCTTAATCTCTTCTATTTTTAAGTCAAATGTTTGCATAACTGCATTAAGGAAAGTGGTTATTTGCATATAACCAGAAGAACATTGGCATGCAATATAAAAACAGTAAAGTTAAGGCAACTATGCCTCTTTAAAGGTGCTGTACATTTCCCAACTTCTCTCTGTGTTTCCTCTGATTTCACACAAATACACAACTCAGCTAAGATCTCCATGAAATTATTTTTATCTTACTAACATTACTTATTACACATCAGAGACCTTGAAGTAGTTATTGTAAATTAATTGAATTGATCCTCTCTGAAATACAAAAGTAATTTTAGGAATTCATTCATTAAGATGTTATTCTAAGACAATAGCAGGGTACTTGTAAATGTTTGTAGAAAAAAGAATTATGAGGTAAAAATAAAAAACATAAACTTTATTTTTCAACATAACTTGATCAAGGTCAAGATACTTTTGTAAGTGATGATATCAGCCATTTGGTTCATTCCTAAATAATTGAGGGTTCTGGGAATTTAACCATGTCAATGCAGTATTTTTAAATTATTAACTGAAGAAAACTTGGTGCCCTTTAAAGTGTTGTTTTTTTTTTTCTTTAAGATTAGGAAACGGAAAGAAGTCAGAAGGAGCCAAATCAGGACTCTAAGGTAGATGCCTAATCTTTTCCTATAGAAAAATCTCAGAAAATTGCCCTTGTTTGATGAGAGTAATGAATGGGTACATTGTCATGGTGGAAAAGGACTCTAGTGAAGTTCTCTTGGGCATTTTTCTGCTAAAGCTTTTGGCTCTCTTAAAACGCTCTTGTAACAAGGAGATGTTGTTGTTCTTTGGCCCTCCAGAAAGTCAACAAACAAAATGACTTGACATCCCAGAAAACGAATGCCATCATCTTGGCTGGTTCACAGTGCTCTTGGCTGGATCCCTTTTGCTTTCAGTTGACTACTTCCACCTCCGTGTAGCCATTACTTTGATTTTGCTTTGTCCTCAGGAGCTTACTGGTAAAGCCATGTTTCATATCCTGTTACAATTCTTCAAAAATGTCTTCAGGAACTGAATCCCACTTCCTTTAAAATTTGCATTGAAAGCTCTGCTCTTGTTTGCAGCTGACCTGGGCACAACATTGAGTGAAAATTTTGCTCAACTTTAATTTTTCAGTCAAAATTGTGTATGCTAACTCAGTTGAGATGTCTAAGGTGTTGGCTATAATTTCTACTGCTAATCATCCATCCTGTTCAATTAGGGCACAAACAAGATGAATTTATTCCTTGCAAATTGATGTGGATAGTCTGCCTCTGTGGGTTTAATCTTCAACATCATCTTATCCCTTCTTAAGACGAGTTATTCATCTTTAAACTGCTGCTTTCTTTGGGGCGTTGTCCTCACAAACATTTTGTAAAGCATCATGATTTACCATTCTTCCACCCAAGCTTCACCGTAAGTTTGATATTTGTTCTCGCTTCAATTTATGCAGAATTCGTGTTGCTCTGGTAGGAGCTCTTTGCAAACTGATACCTAATCCTTCTTAATGCTTCAAACTACATCCTGTTCAGACGTGTTATAACAAGTTAGTGTGAGTTTAATGGGAAAAGATTGAAAGTCATGCAGAGTTTCTATGTGTTTTCCATAATGTTTTTGAATTCACCTTGAATAATTACAGACTAAAGACTAAGACAAGATTTTTGCAGCACATTTATATCAATAAAACTTATTTTTTTAATTAAAAAATAATTGTTGCTGTACTATATGTGACAAAATATTTATTAAGCTGTCAGAGATGATGAATATAGAGACATATAGCTAAAGAGGGGTAGAAGTAGAGTTAAGAAGGAGAGATATTTTAAACATTAGATTATAGCAACATGAAGTGTTAACATAGCAAAATAATTAGCTGAAACTGAATCATCATTCTCTTAATTTTATGTTATAAGGATTTGTATATAATCCTTTGTCTGCATTCAAGAGTGAAGCACTTTCTTTTTTTTTCCCTCAAAAATGACACTGGTTCTAAACAATGGAGAAGGTAACATATTTTTTAAACAATTCTTCTGGAGTTATGATTCTCACCAGTAGAGACTACTCTATATATTAATTTTTAGAAATAAACTGTATTTAAATAATCATGAAAAGATTTAGAAATTATGCCCATAAAATAACGATAAAGACTGAAATTTAAGAATATCTCAAAATTAGATGATATATGCAAGTCTGATCTATAAAGAAAATGAATTTATTTAATTTGAGGTATTTGAAATATAAAAAGATCTGCAGATACATTGTGAATGAAGGTTTCTTTCTCAGTGAGAGATAAGAATAAATTGGCTTAAACCGTGTATGGAGGATTTCTGGCATAATACAAATGACAGAGAATATCGAGGTCAAACAGCCATTAAGCACAAAAAGGTACTCACTGAGAGAGTTTGTGAAATTTTTTAAAAAATAACTTTAGCACATCTTCTTTATTAAATGTATAGCCTTATTACATAAAACTATTGAAAAAAATGAGTTATAACTCTTTGTATGCCTTTAACAGCTCAAGTATATTCACTATTTTAAAATGCTCATCTTTTATTAGCACAGATATAGAAACTGCAACAATTTCAATAGTTTAGGTATGTATCAACATATAATTAATTCATGCAAATATAAGCAGATAAACAGTAGAGCTAAAGGTAGTATAGTTAGGGTTGAAATTCCTCATCAAATAAAACCATACATCTATTTTTTACAGAATCATCCCATCCCCAAACTTTACAAAATTGACTTTCTTTGAATATCTAATGCTCTTTTGGTTAATGCACACACATAGACGGACCTTGGAAATAAATGCAATGAACAACTAACAAGAAAGTGGTTTTACTATTGAATATTATGTAATAACTAGTATTCTCATTATTTTGCCTTTTTGAGTTTGGTATTTTGAGTCCATCAAAATAATGTCAGAGTAAATAATCACTGTGTGTGATTGCTTCAACTTACTTGTTTACCTATTTAATGTTTAGAAATGCATGAATTTACTGATTGCAATGCAGAAGAACCTTGGAATCAGGCACAGACATGGCTTACAGGAATGAAGTTCTTGGCCTTTTTCTCTGAGCAGATTTCCCTAAAATCACTCATATGTCTGTGGAATAGTATCATGAATATATACATAGTATCGTGTGTGTGTGTGTGTGTGTGTGTGTGTATGTGTTTGTGTGTGTTTGTTTTAATATCTTTCTGAGATAACTAATCATATCTTCTTTCAAAAATGGAACAAAGTCAAACAGATATCTTGAATCACAATTAATGTATTTTAAGGCATTTTGTACTGTAATAAACACAATTTTACAAGTATTATGTAAAGAAAAAGATGTAGGCATCTGAGAAATTCTTACATATGAAGCATTGCTTTAAACATGCTTCTTAGATCATGTACCTGAAAAGATTTCAAGTCAGTAGCTGTATACTTCAGAATCCCAGTTTGCAGTAAAGCAATATTTACTTAGTGGCCATGAGATCATGGCTAGTATGCAGAGTCTTCAATCTTGATGTGGCAAGACTTTGTTCAATAAGACAAAATTCAATATTGGCCTTTTAACATGAATTATGATGTAATTGTTTTTATTTGTAATTCCTAAGTCACATGTTGCAATTTTAATAGTAGGAAAGGGTATTTGTTTTTCATTTTGAAGCAGAATAATAAAACTAGGAGCAACAGTTCACTAGTTGACTCTTCTCATGCAGCTTTAGGCAGTAATGAGTGAATCAATATGTTATGGCCATATTGGTCACTGGGGACTGCAGGGTGCATTAGAAAAGTGTCACGTGATGTTTTAGCAAGGCAGTTTCCATTAATGTCAATGGAAGTTATATTACTGAAATTTCACAATATGATTTAAAAGTATACTTTGCAGAAAACATCTTTTAAGGAGATGCAGCTAGCCACAAAAAAGTAATTTTGTCAGCTTTTTATTATAGTTTCAAATTAAATAATGCTAGTATTTTTTTTAGATTCTTTGTTTTTAAACTCTAAAAGCTCAGTGGATAGTGACAATTGATAGTAAACAGGATATAATAACAGTATGTAGATAAAAATTTATACTAAGAACAAGTCCTAGTCAAATCATTGTGTAGAGTTGCGCCTTATCTGACTCCTAATTTTGGATATCAAAATAAAAAATATACAAATACGGCTTAAACCAAAACTTTTAGCTACCTCATCTTAAGTGTTGTCTGATGTGGTTCTTTAATTTTTTAACGTTATGAAGGGAAAAAAGGAATTAATTAAGCATAGAGAAAACTATATACTGTTTATAAGTCTTTGAAATATATATTATATTTCTAGTATCTAACAGCGGTAAATTATACCTACTTGCTGCCTCATTGAAATGTTCTTGTCTAATTTTACATACTTATATATAATATAAATGAAATATAAATATATCCATATATAAGAAAATTCAAATATGTATATTTGAAATATTTTAAGAGACAGGGTGCCACTCTATCACTGAGGCTGTAGTTGCACAATCACAGTTCACTGCAGCCTCAAACTCCTGGGCTCAAATTATTCTCCTGCCTCAAAGTCTTCAGTAGCTGGGGCTACACGTGTGCACCAACACATTGAGCTATTTTCTAGTAATTTAGATGGCTGTAACATGGACACCTGACTGTGAAGTTCAGAAAGAGGACAATATTTGGCTTGAGGTATCCTCTAGAATATCTTAACTGAGCAGTAGAACAAGAAGTTTACTGCTTCCTTGAATTGAGCTGTCCAAAGACACCAATAATCTAGGTAGCAATGAATGTTCTCAAAGCCTGCTCCAAGCTGCTCCAAGCCTTTACAATATGACCGAAGGGCATGCATACCACCAGTCCTTCTTTGGACTTTTATATGTATCAACAAAGTGGAAATACCACATGTATAGAAACAGGTTACTTTACTTTCATGATTCATTTTCTCCTGATGATTGTCCATTTTGCCATTTAACCTGACACTAAGTGTTATAATAGAGAAAATGATAATCATGTTACTTACTAACCTGAAGCACCAGGGATGTTTGTACAAACAGTATTTCTACTGCTCTAAAAATGACCTCTATCATCATTCCTACTCTTTCTACTTTTCATTTACTATTCTAGGATTTTCAAAGTTATTTTTTCCGAAAACTCTCTAACTACCTCAATGGACACAACTGTTGTTTGTTATTCTCTTTGGTCTCAATTATAACTTTGAGTGGAAGAGAGATATAAAATCACTTCTCTGCTGATTTTATTAGTCTTTCCATTTTCCTTCCATGTTTGCATGTTGCAATCATTATAACACAATTACATTAAGATTGAATCTTTTACAAAGTACATGTGGTAACGAAAAGCAAAATGTAACCATTGGGGTCCATTTCAGATGAAATTCATTTTCATCTTATTCATTTTTTACTTGTTTGATTTTTTGTTTGGGTACCTGACCATTTAATACTTAGCAGTTACCACACAGGCATTCTCTCTAAGAAGATGATTTCAGATGCACAATTCCTCAGGTAAGCCTCACTCAATGCTAATTACGGCATAGACTCAATCCTTTTGTAAAAAATGAAAACTGTAAGTGAATATAATTTTTTGGAAAAAAGTACTGCACATTAGCAACCGAATACTAAATATTAGTAAAATAGTATTTATTCTTCTCTATAAACCCACCACAGAGAAAATTTAAAAGCCTTGTTTATATAACCCAACCTAGAAAATAATGGTGCAAAATATTTCACTTTTGGACAAAACATCTTGCTCCCAACAGTGTAGTTAGGGGGCATGTATCATTCAACCAAAAATCCACTGAGCTATCTTCATGCTCAAAGAACTGGTACAATTGCATTTCTCCCAAGGTGAGTCACTTAGTCTTGTACCACATGATACCACTTTGGTTTTCCAATGGAGCCCATAAAAGAGATTGATTCCTATCCTTGGTCATTTTTGCCTTTTTTGCCATATGTAGGGCTGTGTAACATGAGCTCTTTCCTTGGTGGCTAGTCTTATCTATTGCTCGTCGCCAGGCTCCAGAGACCTAAAAAACCAAATCGCTCCTATAGAAAGCACCCTGCAATTACTCAGGCTGTGACTACATAGACCTAACAAACTGCATTGCTCCCCAGGTGGCTTTTTTGTGCCTCATTCTTTCTGCTATTAGGCCTTTTGCTGTTCCAGGAATCCAGGAGATTGAGCATGAACCTCTCCAGAGTAATCTGATCATTGCAAAGCTTAATTGTATTTAGAGTGTATTCAGAGATATGGTTATCAAAAGTAGCTATGAGTACTTTATGAAACTCATAGATTTTATAATTGTCAATTTATATATATTGAGCTTCTACCAAGAGTGAGCCAATATCTACTATATAAAAATATTTATCAAAGCGGCATTCATTTTCAGGTTGCAAACATTCTAAGAAGATGAAAGGAAAGTATGCATATGAATATGAATACTTTTAAAACAAAATGCCTATGATTTCATAAAAGTTAAAGGCAATTTTGTTTTATAGCTTTCAGTAAATTTTTTAAAACTTCTGATGTTTAACTATTTTGGAATTTATTAAACAACTCCTCATGTACTCAATCATTTAAATTTGTGTTGTTCTTTTTATAAAACAATTTTACACAAATAATGGCAAATGATATACCTTTCTCAGTGAGAGCATTTTAACATTCGATAATTTTAGTGGGATACAGTTAGGGATTATAAGTAAAGCTTCAATAAATTTTGATTTATTCTAATTAATAAAGTGCTATATAATTATGCATAGAAGAATATTGAGAATAAAATCCTTAGAAGCATGAATCAGTTTATATACAGGAATGAAGATATTTAGTATGCAAGAAACTATATTAGAGTTTGATTATTTAATTGCCTCTGATTTGTAGTAATTTCCTTATCATTTTGCCATTTTTAGATTTGTTTCTGTTTAGACTCCTGTTTCTGTAACATTTTACTCTTTTTTTTTTTTTTTGAGAAAGAAAGAAGAA
>PVKP010030274.1:0-28099 GCA_004027715.1 Plecturocebus donacophilus
GGCCTGGTGGTGCTTTTTTTCTTTCCATTCTGTCTCAGATGGATTTGTGTGGTGGATGGGGCTGGCGGCGACAAACGCTTTTTCAGCTCTAGCCCAGCTGAAAGAGTTAAGGGGGACGGGAGGGGGAGTGCACCCGGTAGGCGAGAGAAGCGGGGGTGGGGTGGGGGGGGTGGGTTGCGGGGGGGGGGGGGCTCGGCCAAGCGGGAACGCTGCACAGAGGAACCTCAGCGAACCAAGAAAAAAGAGAAAGTGGCAACGAAAACAAGGGCAAATTGAACCCTCCTCGGGGATTTCCAATGAACTAACCCAAGTCGGACATTCAATAAATACAGGGCTCTTAATGAGCGCGCGCGTGCGTGCATCCCGCACCCCCAGCTGCGGGTGCGCCCGCCCTGCGCCCGCGGCCCCCAGCCTGCGCCTACACCTGGCAGCCCGGAGCCCGAGCGGCGGCCCCGGACGCAGACCAGGAGCTGTTGCCGGTGCGCTTCGGTTAGAATGTGAACCGGCCTGCCCTTCTCTCCCAGGGCGTCCTGCGTCTGCCGAGCGCAGTGAGGTGAACTCAGGGAAAGCAGGAGTTCTCCGCCCAGCCGCAGCCACGCAGCCTCTGCGTGATCTCAAGATTAACGCTCGATGCGTAGGATTTATGTAGGCTCTCCAGCTCCTGCTTGCCGGGTGAGATACCATCGTAGGTAGCTCTTAGCAAAGCCATTATTGCTAAGGTATAGATAGGAAAGGTAGTGGTAACCAAACCCCAAACAGAACGGATTTTTTCCCTCTGCGTCCCCCAAAGGTTGCTTTTTATATGTATGTATGCGTATATGTATATATAAAAGATGGAACACAGATTTCATTGAATAAATCTGAGATCTCCAGGTGCAGACGTTTGAATAGTCGGTGCCAGCACCCCGTGTTTTCCTTTCCTGCCGATTTTGCTTGGATCCGGCTCAAAAACCGAGAGAGTCTCGTGGTTTTGTTTACACTGAATGGGGAGGATAGGAACAGAGCCATGGGGCCGCCTTTCATTAATATACAGTGAGGATTTTGTCTAAATTACTGCTATGAATTTCACAGTACACGCTTTCAAAAGCAGTCTCAGGTGGCCTGATGAAACGTGATAGCGCCTCTGCAAACAGATCCACTTTCTTTCTTTTCAAGGAGAGTGTGTGTGCGTATGGGAAGCCCCCCAAAACGTTGTGCTCCTCGATATCAGAAATACACTTCTGTTCCTAGGTCTGTCCCCTCTTCTCCCCCCTTTCGTCGTACTGAATTCTCGAATCGCTCCCCGGCCTCTCCCCCCTTCCACGCGGCCCCACCCCGTCCGCCCCCCTCCCTTTGCGAATGTGATTGTTTTGTCTGGAAAAAAAAAATCCAAAGTATATAACAAGGGGAGAACAGTTAGTGCTGATTTTCATTTGCATACATTTTCATATATTTTGGTGAAAATAATAGACTAGTGGAGAGCTGGGCTTCGAGGCGTCAGTGTGAAGGGAAGGCTAAGGACGCAACGGTGCTGGAGAGTTGAGAATATACCTTCCCCTCCACCCCCAACCCAGTTACCTTATTTGAAAAAAACAAAAACAAAAACAAAAACCAAAAAAAACCTTTTATTTAAAAACCTAACCCTGGAAGTTTACGCGGTAAGTCTTTTTTCATTTTCTTTCCCTGCTTTCTCTTCTTTTTCCCCTCCTTTTTGCCTTATTTATTTATGTTCTTGTAGGTTTAGGAGCTTATTTTCATTGCTTAGGACAAGAGAGGTTCACAGAGCAACTGTTTGAAGGAAGGAAGGCAGGGAAGATGTGTTGGGGGGGGAGTTAAAAAAAATTCAACCCAGCTAAAATATTACATAAAAAGATGGACTCAGTCCAAAGCCCCACACAGCAAGCCACTTTACTTTGGAGGGGTGGGGGGAGAATGCTATTCATTTTAATGGTTGATTGTGAAGGTGGGGGTGGGGGGGAAGAAACCCTGGGAAAGAAGTGATTATTAAGCATCCTGTATATAAATATTTCTTGATTGGGGTTGTTCCCTTTCTCCCCCAGAGAATCAGGACTAGAGGGGAAGAAACCCTGTTTCTGTAGCCAGTGGTGATGTTCTGAATTGTGTGTGCCTGCCTGGATTGGGGTGGGGGGACGCACGCTGGGAGCAGGGGGATGGAGAGAGGAGGGGGACTTGGCAAAGGGAAGGCAGAGAGCTGGAGGAGGAGGAAGCCAGGCAGGAAGTCAGGGCACCCCTGGTTAATGCTGTGTCTGGGGAGCAGGCGGGGAGCTGCAGCCTCCCAGCTCTGTAGTGAAAGCCCATCAGAAAGAGGGTGATCAATCAAAACTAACCAGGACATCCCTACACTTCATTCCCAAAGGAGGCTGGAGCTTTAGCATTGTAGAGTCGATTTCACTTTGTTTTCTATTTTTGACAGCCCCGCTTGTCCCCTCCTTGCCACTGTTTTTTGGGTTTTGTGAAAATTGAGGGTGCAAGTTACTTGCTAGGTGCAGTTAATTAGATAAACATGGCTGGAGGACATAGCTAGGCCAAGTCTAGGCCCATTTGAGTGCCTTACCTTAGTGAAATAGGCCAGAGAAAATGTTAAAAGCTTGGTTTTGTTCTTTTAAAGGAAGCTGCGTCCGTGATGATGAGGGGGGTAGAATCCAATGGCTGGAATTTTATTGCACTTTTTTTTTTACACAGAACACCTTGCAATTTAGAATTGGCAATTTATTTGGAAACAGTTGATGCCAAATCAATGAAACGGTTTGTAACGAGGGAGGAAGAGGTTTCAGTTGGGGAGGGGGCTAAGAATCGCCAGTTTTCCACTCCTTGTTTACGTGCTTGGCAGTGTTGCTTTTGACTGGGGTTAACTCTGTGTGCTCCATTGGACCAGATGCCATATAGAGCTGCTCCCCGAAGATCATTTGTTTCCTTGATGGGGAACATTTCTGAGCAGAGCATATTGGTTGCCATAGAGAAAGAAATAAAAGGAAGAACACTAGTCACATTAAGCTATATGTTTGTGCACTGGGCTTTAGATAAAAGGACCTTGGTTCAGCCAAAGCGAAGCCAAACTAGAGATTTCTAGTGCCACTACAACTAGCTTTATTTTGTTTTGGACTTTTACAGTTGAAACATATAAGCTAATTTTATTGGTTGTTGTTAATTTTATGTGACACGGTTTACTGAACAAAATAAACTTTGCTCAGGAGTAGCACTATTGACTTGTCAGCAGGGGGCGCACTGACTCGTCTTAGCGAGTACTGAGTAAAATGTAGCCGTTTCAAAAGCAAATCTGCTCAAACACCCCTACCTTTCTATGCATATTCACAATGAGGAGTGAATTCATTGCATAACACAGGGTTTTAAAATATGAGGACAATGACTTCCCCATCCCCCACTGGCCCATGTCTGTGAAATGGCCCAGAAAGAAATAGTTCAAAAACCATTCCTCCATTTCTCTCAGTGAAGTATATTCTGGGCTGGAAAACAGAAATAAGATGTGAAAGCAAGAATAGTTTTTGAAAATTATTAAGGGGGTTTGATAGACTACTTAAGAAGCTACCTTTTAGTTGTTGTTGTTGTTTTGAAGGGAGCGAAATAGTCAAGAAAATGAAATGCGTCGTAAGGTATTATCTGTCTAAATAATGGAAGTTCTTCAACCTGATACATGCTTTGACTTCTAAACGCAACTCTTGAGTCCTGGAGATTTAGTCCGCTGGCCCAGGATCACTTTTACTCCATTTGATATTTAGTGGCTACTTTCTTTCTTGTTACCACTTACGGTTTTAGAAAGATTTTGGATTTATCCTTGAAAGGCTTGACAGGGAAAGGAAAATACAAAATAGCCAAGGGTTAGAGGTAACTGTGGGCCTGAAACTTTTTAGTGCATTACTTAACCCAGTTGAAGAAAAGTTTCAATAGAGCACAAGGTTTCCGCCTCAGAGATATTTACATACTGCCAGTGAAGACTGAACTTTATGTGGTAAAGGACAAAAAAGATATGTGGAAAAGTTCCTAAAGTAGTGAAGGGCAGATCCGGACTGGTTCAGAATTAGCCAGTTTGTCACTAAGAATTTTCCCAAGGAGATTCAGAGAGTGTGACTAGGAAAGGGAAGCCCAGAGTGACTGGAAGTGAGAAGCTGGCTTCTACGGTTCAGTAGGTGAACACACCTGTGAATGTGTCACAGAGCCTGTTAGTAAGGGCCACATTACGTGATGGTTCTCACGTTCCTGTGCAAGAGAGGAAAAGATACTTTATCCTTTCTAACCCAGCTCCAAGTCAACCAGGTTCCAATCAGGAGAAGTTTTTCTGACACTAACTTTAGTAAGTCAGAGTTTGGATTTAAGTGGTGGGTACTCTAGGAGGGTCAAGAGATTCTGAGAACAGTATAAGCAAAACAGGCACACTCAAACACATTTTAATCTGTGATTTTCAACCCGAGCGCTCACATTTTGAGTCAGGAAAGGTACTCTCAGGTTTGCGCTAATAAGACAAAGTAGAGAATTGAGAAAACTGTAATTTGAGCCCAAACACTGCTTTCTCTTTGGCTTTCGGGACATTTCAGACAAAAGACTTCTGGGGCAGATCCACATGAAGTAGACGACTGTCTCAAAGCTCTAGCTTCTTTGCATGCCCAGGGCTGCTGAATGCATTTAAAAATTATTAAGGAGAAAGGAAACTTTTCAATTCAGCCAGACATTCTGCAAAAAAAAAAAACATTGGTGAAGCAATCATTATATATATGTAGAGCATAATTTTTGTGTGCCACTTTTCATGAGATCTGTGATTGTTACTTTCTTGCTTGCTACTTTCCTTTTTGCAAATGTAATTAAACAATAAACAGAAAGATAAAATGCTTGCCCCTCATGATATCTATAGTCCTAGGGTCCTTAAGGCAAAAGAAACAGAAAATAAGAAATCTGGGTAGAGCAACAAGTTAATTTGACAAGAACTGACATATTATAGAGACGGCTTTAGCGTTTTATGATGATTTGGGGGTGGAAGTGATCAAGCTGGATATGAATTAAGATACTAAGGGCTGGGCAAAGCTACAGACTTTTAATTGTTGAGGACGGTGAAATTGCTTTTGCCAAATGAGAGAATGAAAAACATTACCTGGGTCAAATGTACAAAACACAAAGTGAGTATTTACTCATTTGTTTCCATTGAGAATGTTAAGGTGCTCTGATCTCGCTGCAGTTTGGAAGCACATTTGCCATTAGCATTTACAAATTAAAATGTTAAGCATACTCACAACCCACACTCTGTGTTATATGCAAAGGGGACAGCTCTTCCACGGAAGCTTTTGGGTGGAAAAGAGGATTTGTCGTCTTGGCAGTGGATGAGTTGTTTCTTGGTCTTGCTAAGTTTTTCTGCAGTGTTTCTTCCCCTAATTCTTTGTATCATTTTGATAACTGATTTATCTGATCCATGGAAAAGGAACAAGTACCTAGGTTTTTAGATGGTTTCAGAGTAATTATGCATTCAAAGACACTGATTTCTCACCTGAAGGCAAGAAGCTTTCTTTCTGATACTTACAGGACAGCTTTAAACTACAGGACATTTCAGATTGTGAGAAATAAGCTAAGAAAGCACAGTAAGTTGGTAATTGAGTGAATGCTTTTAAAACAACCCATTTCTAACAGTTTGCCCACTCGAGCTGCATGCGGGCGTGCACCTGACAAGTCTGGTAATGAAAGCTACCAATCGCCAGGGAAGCTGGAGCTGACACAGTGTGATGGACTGTTCCTGCCTGCCCCTCACCACCCTCCCTGCCTCCCGGCTGAGTGTAATGCTCTTCTTCAAATTTAAATTCATAGGGCTAGGTAACACAGAACCTGGCTGATTGACCAGAGATGATGATGATGATGATGATGATGATGATGATGATGATGATGATGATGATTCATTAACAAAATTTGGTC
Organism: Plecturocebus donacophilus; assembly: GCA_004027715.1. Classification (NCBI taxonomy): domain Eukaryota; kingdom Metazoa; phylum Chordata; class Mammalia; order Primates; family Pitheciidae; genus Plecturocebus; species Plecturocebus donacophilus. The sequence goes on from PVKP010030274.1 coordinate 5,911, forward strand.
ATTTCCTGGCTAGAAAAACATTCCAAGGTCACATTGGTGGTTTTTATATTTGTATGTGTAAAAACAACACCCAGAAATATTAACTCAGCTTTACCAGAAAAGTGGTTTGATTCTTTGAGCTTGTGGTGATCCTAATAGAATTGAACTGCTCTCTCCATCTTGGGGACACTCTTTATTCCTCATAAATTATTATACAGCGTCGCCTTTCTGGGTCGGAACAGGGTAGCCAGGGGTTGGATAAGAGATTCATGTGGCATACATCCCAGAAAACAATTCTTGCACTTTGGCGCTTCTGCTTTTATTATTATTAGATTTTTTTTTTTTTTTTTTGACATTTGAACTTAGCTATTGTCTGAGGAGCTGGGTACAGAGGCAGCTCGTCAGGCTGATGGCTGCTCTTTTCGGCAATCCCCTCAAACTGTGCTTCTGTGGTCTCTTCTCTCCAGTGAATGCTAAAACACCCAGTTCACTATCTCCCTCCTTCCCCCGGCCCTAAGCTGCCCCATTGCCAGCCCTGGACAACCAGCCTCAGGGGTGTTTTCAAGAAAGTGTGTTTATTGTTGTTCACTTTATAAATACAGTGCTGGGTATATTCGTTGATATTTCATACTACAGATACCATGGTTTGCAGTGATACACTTTCAGCACGGACATATCTGGTAGACGCTTTGGTGGTAGAGCTATGTGACCTTGCTCACTGCAGCTTCAGGCAGCTCAAGTTTGTTAGTCTCAAGTTAAAAGTTATGTGTCTGATGTTGCTTTGAATGCTCACCTCTCTCCCTGAATTTTCGGTAGGCAGCCTGGTTACTCAATAAAGCCCAAGGGAAGGAGCTCAGGCTTACAGTGTCATTTAATACACGTCCAATGTTAATTTGCTATTAAATCAGGGTACAGAAAGCCTCCAGAAGTCAAGGTATATATTGTTCAAATGTCTGTGTTCCCTTCATTTTTAATTCACATCACAAAAACAAACAAAACTTCACTTGGAAAAACACTATTAAAGTATCCTAAATTCGAAAATACTATGATTTTATTGGAGGGGTCTGGTAAGCAATTCCTTTCCAGGGTTAGAAAGTAAGATTAGAACTTTCCCCAGAAAGGTTTGCTTTGGAGGCTCCAGCGCAGAGGTCCCCGTTCCACAGCGGCGGGGTCCTCCTCTCACCCCCGCCCCTCATTCCTGTGATTTGTGGGCACCAGAAACGACTCCTCCCGAATCCCTGGCGATTTGTGGGGCCCCAGGGCTAAGCTCCGCTTCCTTAGATCGCATTCTAAGGACGTTTTATTTTATTTAACGCACAGTTTGCATAATAAAATTAAAAGGATCCCATTACTCCCCTTTTCTCTCTGAGCACTGCCTAGCAAGGTCTTTCAGACTGTTATTTGAACATCCAGAGCGGCCCTCAGAAGTCGAATTAGCATTGCTTTTCTATGGGAAAGAAAAAGGGAAAGAGGTAAATAGGGCAAAGTGAGAAGCTGGTAAGGTACAAGGAGTGAGGTGGATTTAAAGATGCAGGGAGCGATGAAGGAGACTGGGGACAGAAAAGGACAAGAGAGAAGGAGATGGGACAGCAGGGAGGCGACGAGATAAACGCTGAGTCACCCTAACAGGTCACTGGGTATACGGGAGCGAAATGCCGCAGCCCAGGAAAACCCGGGTGCAAATCGCACCCCATCTTCTGGGCCTCCTTCCCGCCAAGCCGTAGGAGCGCAGACTTGGAGCTCGGCGCCGCCCGCTCGCCTTTGTCACTGATTCGGTGCGCGGCCGCGGGCTCCCGCGGCGGGCTTTGTTCCGGCGGAGCAGGGCAGGACCCCTCGCACCGCCGCGTCCCCGCCCTCCCAGAGCTGGGGACGGTGGGGGTGGGGACTGCGCGACGGGGATAGGGAACAGAGGAGCAACGGCGGGCGCCTCTGAGCCTGGGATTTCGTTCCTTGGCTCCTTTTCGTAATTGAGCTGTTCTCCCTTCGGGGAGGGGGCCTGGGCTGCGCGGGAGGAGGAAGAGCTGGAAGGGGGTACCCACTCTCAGCCCGCAGCAAGGGCGAGGCGCAGCCCTCTGTGCCGGCGTCCGGGGATTTGTATTGTATGCATGTACGCATGCAGGGATGGATGGATGCATATACGGATGAGGAAAACCGGTGAATTGGGTCCCATGTTCTAGGTTTTCGGTCGAGCTTTATGCAGCTGCAGGGCGCCTCAGGTCGGTGCCTAATTAACCCCTAAGATCTGCTCTCGAGGTGTTTGGGGACCGCGGGTGAGCGCTGTGGACGCGCCCCGGGTCCAGGGCTGCCCAGCCGGCGGCGCGCAGATCCCGCTGTGGAGGCCCGTGGCGGGGGACAAAGGCAGCCATCCCGAGCAAGCAAAGGGCAGGCGCGCACAGGCACCCACGTACCCACGCGCTCTCTCGCCCGGGCCCCTCCCGGCGAGCCCACGCGACTGGGAGTCAGGGCTTTGCGTCTGGAAAGTTCGCTTCATGTAGACCCTGCTCCCTCCTCTCGCCATTGCTTTTAGCAAGCGGCGAGTGAACGTGTGTCACCCTCTCCCCAGCCAACCCCAAAGGTGTGGGCAGATTGCAAGAGTTACTGCTCTGTTATTGTTTGTCAAATAGGGTCCTTCTCTTGGGAGAGGGTCGAGGGGCATGTGGCGGATCCCGAGCCAGGATTACATTAATCAAAGCATTATTTCCCCAGAGAAGCGGAGCACAAATGAGAGTAAATCCTAATAAAATTGGATCGCGGAGAAATGGAACGCTTTAAGTAATCTGCGCTGCCTGATAAAAATCTCACATTTACAAGATGTGGGTCTTAAAAAAAAATCCACACACCTCTGGCCTCGGCTTGGCTGGTGGGGCCGGGTCAGAGCGGGGGACAGTCATTACACGAAGCTTAGTTGAACTTCTGGAGTGAGAAGGGAAGCTGGACACCCATTCGGAGTTTCACAAGCTCAGGTCTGCTCAGAAGGCACCTTCCGCCCTGGGCACCCCTCTGGAGTATTTGCGGAACCCGTGGGTCCGACGGAGTCCCCATCAGTGCCCTGAGAGGTCTGGAACTCTGTTCCTCTGGGAATGTGGCCCCCACTTTCCCCTTCGAACGCTGCTGCAGAATGGGTAAACTCCTGTGGGTGGGGGCGCAGAGCCCCACGGAGTGGGAAGGCGGGCGCGGCCCACCTGCTGGGCAGGGGCCAGACGCCCGGACCCTGCGCCCGCTGCAGATTCGCGGGTACCCCCCAACCCCGCCGGGCTCTCCACCCTAGGGCCCGCCAGGTCCTCGGGGCCATCTCTTAGGCAGCCTGGGGTTCCTTCGGCCAGGGGAAGGGTGTGCGTTTGGGGTGACTGCCGGGGAAGCCTAGGGCGCTGTTCACCAGCGAGACCTCTGGTACTTTCGGGCCATCCCAGCCGGGAAACAAGGCTCTCGATCCATCCGCCTTCGTCCCTCAAGTGGTAGGAAACTTTCCGACGCCTCCCGCAGCTCTGCGAGGAGAGAAAAGACAAGCTCCCCCTCCCAACCCCGTTGTAATGACTGAGTCTGGCGAAGCAAGCCCGCAGGGAGGCAAACTCCCCCTGCCGCCCCGAGGCCTCCTCCAGCCACGGAGACTGGAAAGCCGACTGCGACGCCACGAGGCCCGTCGTTGGTGACAAGTGTGACAACACCGTCTCGGTCCTGCGGGTGAGCACCAGCCTGAGGGCTCCGCCGACCCTGCGGAGAGGCGCGCCGGGAATCAACTCCCATCCGGGTCCTCCTTCCTAACCTTCCGCTGCGGGCGAAGGCGGGCGGCGGGGACCCGGCGGGGCGCAGGCGCGCCGGCGCCCCCTGCAGGCCGGCACCTGAGGGCCCGCCGGGGCGCTATTGCCTCTCGAGGTCCCCGCGCTGGCCGCGTTCGGGACCCCCGGAGCGCACACGCACAGCCGCCCGCCAGCTCCGGGGCGCCCGTAGGCGCTCGGTGCTGTTTTCAAACGCGAGTTCCCGTCGGCGGGGAGCGGCAGCGTGGGAGAGGAAGACGGGAGAGAGGCCCATGGAGCGAGGCGCGGAGCGGGGTGGGGCAGCGGGCGTCACCCCCTCCCCAACCCCTTCGCGCCCCTTCTCCGGTCCGCGCTGGGCAGTCCCCGCGTGCGCCAGCGGCCGCGCGCCTAGTTCCCGGCCCGCACGCTCCGGAGTCCAGAAGGCCGCGCTGCCTCTCCACCGGGGCAGCCACCGGCGCCGGGCACCAGGCTGGGCTGGGCCAGGCTGCGCTGGGCCGGGCTGGGCCGCCTCACCCCGGCGAGCGCGCCCCGGAAGAGCCGTTTCCCTTGCAATCTAGAGGGTAGAGCGGCGGGGAGCAGTGTGCGTGTGTGCGCGTGCGAGGACGGGTATGCGTGTGAGTGCGGTGCGCGCGCAGGCCAGGGCAGGGCAGGACAGGAGGCGCTACAGGATGCTCTGGTGCAAGCATATCCTTTTCAGCCTGAGATCTAAATCTGCAACCTTAGAGCAGAGCTGATTATTCCCCCTGCCCCCCTCCTCGGTTCTCTACACAGGCATCTCTCTCTTTCGCCTCAGTCTTCCCAATTTGATTCCCAAGAGATCCGCCTTGTGGTCCGGGGATTTTCATGGACACCCTGACCCACGTGAGCCAGGGTAAGGCTGAAAGGGACAATGTTAGCCAAGGGCATGTCCATCATCCAGCCTGCTCGTTAGGCTGGATTTCACGCACCACGAAGCCACGTTTGGGGACTTGGGTATCTGCTTTCTCTCTGTCTTGGCCTTAAAAATTGCAGCGCAGAGGCTGTTTTTAGTTCTGGAGTGATGGGACGAGGTAGGAACCAGTTGCAAATCACTTTTGGGGCTTCTCTTTATTTAGCTGACCAGTGGTAGCCCTCCTGTGCACCTTTCCAACCTACTAGCTTCTTTCCAGTGATGAGAAATTAGCGGGGAGGGGGTTCAAGTAAAGTCACCCATACCTTTTCAGTTCTGAAATAATGACTCCCCTTTCCCAGTCTATGATTTCCATAATTTCCTACAAAACAAGGGCTGTCAAGAATCTCTCCATAAGAGAAAAGGCAACTGGCAGAAGAAAACTTGGACCAAATTAAATTCTCCCTTCTTAAAACATTAACCAGGGCCTCCCTCCCTACCTGGTCCCACCAAGTTTGTTCTACTCTCAAGGGGAAACAGGACAGAAAAAATCAGAAAAAGGTTAAACATTCCTCTCCCTCAATGAGACCATGAACCCAGTTGCCAAAATGTACTTTTGACAACCTGAGATTCAGAGAGATTCTAAAGAGAAACGGAGCACAGGCTTTTAGTTGTCTTTTTTTTGCCCTGTTGTTTGCATCTAATGATTTTCACGAATTTTGAAATACCTGTGATGTATATTTTTTCTGTCTTGAATTTATTAATATGAGATGATTTTACTGTTAGCCATAATTCTTTATAGGACCTCTTGTCCTAGAGAAAGGTTCTAAGTAACACACTCACTAGCTTCTGCCAAAGGCCCTCCTCAGCTAGTGTCTTGACACAATTTCAATCACTCATTTTCAAAAGGTAATTTATAGGCAGGTAAATTTTAACAAAGAATGTTAATGGTAAAATGTGAGTGTTTAACTGGATGAGCTTTTGTTTTTTGAATCAAGGTTTAGCTTTTCTCTGAATTATTTATCAAGCTGTTTGCCCATAGGCCTTCCTAAAAAAAGGGAAAGGTGAAGAGGAGGGGATCACTTTTATTTATTTAAAGCATTTGTTGACATAAAATTTTAATACTAGGCTTTTGGAAAACAGCGAATTACTAAACTATGTCTATAAACACCCACCTTTGGGACTGTGAAAAGCAAAAAACAAAAAACAACCTAATTACTTTCACAGGAAACAGTACTCAGTTAACTAAAATATTGTATGGCAATCCTTGGAAGCTCCTCCTCCTCCTTAAGTATAGTACAGTTTGGTAATATACTACACATATTTATACATGATGTAAATATACATATGCACAAGGGTAGATGTTTATGTACATAACATAACAAAATATATACATACCCCAACTGAATATATTTGCATATAACATGCCCATGTGTAATATACCAAACTTCTATGATTAACAATACGTTCTATAACAGATAGTCTTAAAATAAGAAGTGAGTGAATCTTATTCATATTGAAAAAAATTCAAAATTTGTTTTGAAATCTGAATTGTGCTAACTGTAGATGGCACCACAGAAATCAGTAAATAATAGGTTCGTAGTATTAATATTTTATGCACGCCCCCTTTAAAAGTACTGTGAACTTGAATAACTTGTTTTACATAAAATAAGGACAGCATATTTAAAATATAAACATTTCATCTAAAGTCGAGTACCTATTTTTTTGTCTTTTTTCCCACACATAAAAAACCGTTGTCTTAGAATGAAAATTAAATTTTAGAGGCAGTAAAAGAGATTAGTCCTTTTATTTTTTATTCTATTGTAAAGGAAACATTTTTAACTAGTTGATCTTATGGTCCTCTATATGCATTAAAAGACATTCAGTAGTCTAGTGAAAATTCAAAATGTAAAAGTAAATTTGAGGCATATATTATACTTGATTTGTATAATATGGGATGCCAGGTTACTTATTTGCTTCCTTGAAATGGTATTTTGAATCTTTGGATTTTCAGAGGCCTTTTCTGGTTAAAATAAGAACTACAGTTAAAATGAATACATTGGCATTCATTGGCAAGGGTCCAAATGCTCATTTGTGTTAAGAAAATGCAAAGAAATGATATAGCAGAATTTTATACTTTAAGTGTTATTTGTCCTAGTTGATAAAGGAATCAAAATGATAAAAATTTGAAGTTTTATGGAGGACCATGATAAAAGGAGCTCTCTTATGTAATGAGAGTTATTTGTACTGAATTATAAAATATTTTGTTTGTTTATTCATGTTTAGGTAAATGTATATTTCTTTACCAAAAAACATATATGATGTTTATGATGACATTTATTCCTACATGTGATTTATTGCTTGTTGATTTCAGAGAGAGTATTTAAAAGACTGATGACTCATTGGTGATGTCTAAATATTACTGATGAGCTTGTGAAAATAGAAATCGGTTTAGCCTAACTACTTTTTGAGGTTTGTTTTTTAATCTCCTAAAAAGTTTGAGGTTAAAATGATGAAAATACCGCAAGTGAAAATTAAAAAAAAAAAAAAAAGACTATTATTTGGAAAGAGGTAAAAACATTTTACTCTCGTTGAGGTTTCAGATCAACTGCAAAAGTTAGTCTTTTATGTTAAAAAGTTTTATATCTGATGGTGGGAAGTGTTTTGAGGAGGCATAGGCTATAAAATAACATACAAATGCACAACGTTCATTCAAAAATTTGGATGAAGAGTCATTTGCTGCAAAATTGTAAAATAATCTTTTCTGTCAACTTAATTAATGAAGTGGGTAAAGGACTATTTTAGTAGACTCAAATTACATATGTAGAAAGATTTGTAAGAATAAATACTTTGGCATTCTGTGGCCTAAAAGCAGACAGAACTATAGTATAGCAAATAAAACTCCCCAGAATGTAGGCATCCAAGATTCAATTTCATTAAAAAATTTGGCAGTTAAAGAAAAGAAGGAAAAATGCTTATTAAATCAGGGCAACTATAAAATGTTGACAGATCTCAAGTTTCATATCCAACTAGGCTCTTAGAAAACTGCTGGGATATTGGTGGAGTACAAGTTATTCTGTCAAACCATTTTTCGTTGTTAATTATTTTTTTCAATACCCTCAAATTTCAACTCCAACTTCATAAACTAACCATTTTCACTTTCTTTTTCTTTCTCCGGTTCTTTCTTTCTCCCTTGTCTTCTCCCTCCCTTTATCCCTTCTTTCTTTCCTTCCTCCCACCTCCAAGTCTGTAAGGAGCTGGACAAGGCTGTTTAGAAAGGCTTGGAGAGACACCCTAGGGGGATTGAAGGTCCTCAGTCTCAATGGTTAGACATTATCAATGAAACACATCGAGTGTACTGAGGTATACTGGTGCTCTCTCAAAACACATTTATTTTCTTTCTTCATGCAACTACCAGTGTCTTTCAAAGAGAGAAGCAGATGATGTCTGTTGAAGGCAAAATAGAGAGTTGAATTAATTTGGATAATGCAGGCATTATTGTTCTCCCTTCTAGCTGCTAAAAAAAAAAAAAAAGTGAAATTTGAACAGTTTGGACTGGCTATCTATCTGTGATTAAATTTGTAAGATATCAACTAATTCTCTAAGCTGTTGCGTTCTTCTTCATTCTACCAATGTTAACAGAGATGGATACACACACCTGAATGGGCCTCCAGTGGAGGTCGTTATATGGGTTAAGACATTTACCCCAGATATAAATAAAAGGAATTGAGGGGCATGACTTGCCAGGTTTTGCTGAGTTCATTGATAGCAGTTATTAGATAATTGTTCACCTTTCTACTTTGCCCTATGAGAGGAGACACATGGTATATTATAAAATACTTTAAATTAACATTAAATAGTCCAACTGGGATCACTACTAAATTTATTTACATTTAGCAATGGATTAAAATGTTAGCATTATACATTTATTGAATTAGGATCGTAGTCTCCTTTTGTGCTCTGACTTGAAACATTTGTTGAACAAATCTTCAAGGGGTTTTTAGGGAGGACAATTTTCTCAGTGTAATTTGGTGGCTTAAAAGGTACGGTGCCTTTACTTTCTGTGGGGGGCAAAAGAGAATAAGAAAGGACAAGGTTAAATATTGTAGGTGGAAATTAGGCCTGTTGACTGTTTTAAAGTAGTCTTTGGTATAGCAGGATAAGATTGAACATGATTTGGGTTTAATCTAAAAGAACAACAGTAAACAAAAATTACAGCCCATTAAAAAATATATCTAGTTGCAAATATGATTTTAGAAAGAGCACCTAGACTTTATAATCTTTCTGCTTTTCTTGAAACTCTCTGGGAAATTATGTCACTTCCTTTTATATTCATCTAATTAAATAAGTGAAGTATTGTTCTAACACATAAAGCTTAAGTATTCCAAGAATAAGTAAAAATATGCGCTGGACAAAAAAAATATTGCTGATTTCATTTTTGCTATAATTTCAAGAGAGAGAGTAGCTAAGTGAAATCTATGAGTTAGTAACTGTTTCTATTTATTTAAAAAGTTGTCTTATTAACAGAAATTGTATTTTCAGATTAACCTTTGAAAAATGTGCTAATCATTTGAAATTTTTAATGATTCCTATTTATAGATGCACATAAAAATAGAAAACTACTTAATAGCCTTAATGCTTGCTTGTACTGAAATTAAACATATACAAAGATATTAGTGAATAAGTGCATAAAGGATGTTAAACAAGTAGGCATTTAAATCTAAGATTGTATCTTGCTGGTGACAACTATTAGTCATCCTATTCTATTTTTTTTTCACTGTGCCTTCAAAAACTTATATAGTGTGAAATTGTTCCAGAATCACTAATTATTCTTCACCTCAGACCCTTTTTGATAAAGTGATGCCATCCATGGAAGATTTAAGGCAAAACAAAATAATAGACTTATTACCAGGAATTTCTCTTGGCATAAGTATTTACAAGATTTTCTAAATATAATATCTATAGGGATATTTATTTTGCTTTTTTCCTTTCTTATTTCAGAGGTAGGGTCTAATTCTCCATGTTGGCCATTGATCTCGATGGAGACTGTTGAGAGGTAGCCGTGTAATTTCTTTATCTTTCACCTGCAAATTACACACATTATTTTGCAGCTCAAAATAAGCATGCCCAATGAGTTGCATTCAGTAAATGTCTTTCACAGCATTAGTACAGAACTGAGGTACAAAAGAATATTAATCTAATACATTCCAAAATTCAAATACTTGTGATTAATAAGCATTATTATCTATAAATAAGGCCCTAATGATACTTTGGCAGTGTTGTAAACACAAGAATCAGAGGCAATTATTGTCATTATTGTTCGGCAAGTACTTCCCATGAATACCAAATGAGTATTGCTGTCCAGCTACTTGGCAAGTAAGGTGCCTCTAAAGAAACAGATGTTGGCCAATCAGGACTGGCTACTATTAACTACCCTTAGCCTAAAACTCAGAGTACTGAAAGAAAAACAATAACAACAAACAAAACAAAAAACAAGACATCTAAAACAATAGTGATGTGATCTTAAGAATGCCCGTTATTATAAATATAAAAGCATCTTGAAAATAATGGTCTTTTCCAATACTGACTTTGGTGAATTGGGTACATTAGACCACGTGTTAGTTGGAAGCAAAGGTCTCACTTGTGAGGCTCTTAGACCCGCTGTGATGGGATACCCTTGTAGTAAAATCAGTGGACAAGGAGAAATAAGTTGCAGCTACATGAAAACCCCTTCAGAGAGCTTGGATGTGACCAGGACTCCATCTTTTCCCCCTTTCCAGGTGGTACAGAGCTTCCTCCTTGGTTGAGCACATTAAACATAACCAGCCCACCAGGCCCAGCTCCACCTCCGTATGTGGGAGGGGTCAGCCACTGGGCAAGTTGAAGAAAGTTCCTCTCTCAGAGGGAGCTCCACACAGGCCCCTGGTTGCACATTTGTTTGCACTCTGGGCGCAGGGCCAGTGTGCCAATGAACTGATTTTAGATTGCCATCTTAGGAAGGTCAATGGCATTGGGTAACAGCCAAATTGGTTTTTGTGGAGAGAAGAAAAAAAGAGTTTTGTATATATTTTATTAAAGGATAGGTACATTAAGCATTGAAGATAAATTTGTTTTCTATTTTTAAATTTCCTGAGCCAAGCCTTATGGTTTAAGGATGTTACAGTTCTGTACAATGGGGGTTGAGAAAGCAAGGAACCGGTTTCCCAAGCCATTGGAGAAACTTAGTGAAGACAAGGTCTGGGGTGTTGGGGCTGGTGGTGATATCAAAAAAACAATCACATTAACAACCGTGGTCACTGGCCATCAGTTTCAGCATGGGTGTGTTCTTTATGGAGAATAGGGGTGGAATGCAAAGCTGCCCACTGGAGGGAAATGAGATTGGACTGACTCTACCTCTTAACCCACCAGAAAACTCTTTACTGTCACCTTAGCAGGAACTGAAACATAAGTGATTCCATTGTCTTCACAATAAACTAGGAGGGGAACTAGAGGGAGCTTTTTTTCCCAGGAGATTTTCACTCAGCTCCCTGTGAAAATGTTCTTGATACCCTTCACCTCCCCACACCCTGCCTAGATTTGTCAGCAGGGTACCAAACCCATGGAGGGTCCAAGTGGCTGGACTCCAGATGGGTTAGAGATTGGGCCCTGGGAACTCTCCCCTAGTTTCCATTTTGAACTTCCCTGAATGGGATGGAGGGGAAATTGCTCACCCGAATTCAGCAGCATGTGCTCAGTCTCTGACCATAGTGAGATAAGAAAAGGTGAGTTCTTCTAAGCAAATCTTTTCTCATTTCCAAGCATAATAGCTCAAAGGAGAATTTCCATAAAAACAATGCTGATGGCGACAGGAATAATAATAATGATGATAAAATTGTAGTAAAGACTTACCATGTACCAGGTATTGAAACACGCCCTTCAGGTTTCATATTGTCCTATTTAAGCCCCGAAAGCCCTCCGAAAGATCATTTGTATCTAGGTTGATAAGCCTGCTGAGGCCTGTGGGCCTGAGTCACCCACCTAAGGTCACATAATGGTGGCACTGAATTTTGAACTTGAGTCTTTTCTCTTGAGTCTTGAACTTGAGTCTTTTGAACTCTGGGGGACACTGCTGCTTTCTACCTTTCTGAGAGTTCCCCAAACATTGCCCTTTAGGGCCTAGTCTGTGCTGGCTTGCAAAGCGGTTCTGTGGCATTTAGTGAATGCATCCCCCGCCCTCTCCCCAACTCCATTGCCCATGAAAAAAAAGATGGCCAAGTCTCCTAAGGCCTCTTCACACCCCATGACTACAGTTTTTGCCACATCTCCCAGCCCTTTGTGAGGATGAGAACAGAATAAAGCTGGACATAGCAACCTGAAATGTTGATTACAATTTGGTTTGGATGCTCCATTTACAATGAAGCACAGTGCATTATGGAGGGGATTCAGAAAATGCATGTGTGTGCATCTTTAAACTCTCTTGTGCTAAATCTATGTATAGGAGTATGTCTGCTTCTCTGTATATGAACACCCTAGGGAAGAAAACAGCTATTAATGGGAAGCAGTGTTCCTAATCACAATGTTGACTATTGACTCGGGAGCTTATTCCTGTTTCTAGGTTTGAGGGACACTCAGTCAGTGCTGAGGGAACAGCCTAGAGGGCTGGTTTGGTTTTTTGCTCGTCACTGTGTTCAGCTCACGTACAACTTAGAAGGGGACTGTGTGGACGCCTCACTGCACACAGGCAGGGCCACCATCCAAACGTTCTCGTTGGCCTTGGCATTGTTGGAGAAACAATGACGCTGTTTCAGGCACACCAAGCATCAATCAGGGAGGCCGGACTCCGAGCCAGGCCCTGCCCCTCGAGGGAGATCTGGGATCCTGGTGACTGCTTCTCTGCACATTGACCAGAAAGCAAGCAGAACATGCAAACGCTGGTTCTTGGCAAGAGAAAAAATATGCGCCTTTGCTTTGGGCCTATGAGGACATATAATCAGCTAGGGAACTCTGAGATATGGGTACCCCACTCATGGCAACAAAGACGTAAAGTTTGAAAAAACTTCAATAATGATTTTATTTTAAATGAAATCTTCATTGCTGTTGCTGGACCCCAGAGGGCAAAGTGTTATTCATAAAGGTTGAAGTGAAAAAGTTACTTGGCTTTTAGAAAATGACTTTCACCTAATTAATTAATTAATTAATATTCTGCCTCATTCCAAGGAAGAATGTGAGGCAGTTTATAAAAATGCATGTCAGTAGGAAACGAACTTGGGAAAAGGGAGCCAGCGTAAAGTGGGCATCCACTACTGTATGTCCAGAAGTGCTTAAGTGCTTAGAGATGTCCACAGCCACAGAAAACGGCATGAGATAGAGTTTTTTCTCCATAGAAAAAAAAAAAAAAGTTTTTTAAAAGCTTTACAAAGAGCGATTAATCTATGTTAACTTCTATCTAAAAAAAAGGAAAAAAGACATTGTTTTCAAGGTGAACTATCAGTTCCGTGTTACTTGAAAATATTTCCTAAACATCTTTGATACCTTTAACCCCAAAGAAAAATGTTCACAGGGGAATTTGCTCTGACATCTTTTGTATTCACAATAAAAAAGCTAATCTTGAAGTCTGTTGGAATTTTACATTGGAGAAAGGCTTTACGATATTCTTTGACGATCTTTAATGCTAGCATTTGGCGTTTTACTTTCTATACTTATTTCCTATAAGATAATTTGATACTTTTCAAAACGTAGGTCATGTTCTGCTTCTTCCCAGGAAATCCCAAGAAATCAATAAATGATATATGTTTTACTATCTTCTCTATTTTTTGTTTAGGTAGTCAAGAGGCAGATAATATGAAGACCTCAGAAAGGTTCCTTATGCTGAAGGGTATAAAAATTCACGTGTCCTCTGCCACAACCAGCCTGGTGACTTGGTTGCCTCTCATAACCCTCTTGGTTTCAATTTTCTCACCTGTAAAATAAGGGTGTGGGATTTAGTTGATTTTTAAGTTGCCTTCTAGTCATAAAATTCTGTGTTTTGAATTTTCTGTCATCTAGAGAATCCATTAATGCAAGCATAATTTTTTATATCTAGTTACATTTTTACATATATTTCGATTGTTATAGAACTTGCATGTAAAGAAGAATACAGGGCATTCCATTATGCAGTGTAAATCAATAAAATGAAAATGTGTCCATTGACAACATTTGTATTTTCACCTATTACAGAGCTATGCCATCTCTTTGAATACAATAGACTTTTATGCCCCATTAAAGCATGCTTGACATAGCTTTCAACTACTTGCAAATGCTGAGAAGTTGAAAAACATAACATTTACAAAAGATACATCTGGTGCATATTTATATGACTTGGAATAAGGAATCATTTAAATACTGCTGAGCCATCTCCATATTAGGAGAAAAGATATTCCATGTCCATATGTGAAATTGGTGATAAAATACGTGTAGGTTTAAATTTCTCTTGCACATTTTTTCCTTGACACATGTTAAAAATATAGAAATATTGATTAGGGATTAAATCATCTGAGTTGTTGGAATTGCTTTTCCTTTGAATTTTATAGATTACATCATTAAATCTAAGTTTATAAGCTAGAGGTGGTAAGTTTTCAAAGGGATTAAAAGTAGCACTTCATATTTAGAAAAGCTGTGTCTTATTCAGGTGCAAGGGTTCTTAATCTGGGGATCAGGGACTCCTTAAACATTTAAAGATGGGCATCAGGGGTTCTATGAGCCCACTGAGTTTATATGGTAGCATTGTATGTATATATGTATATGATTTTTTTCCTGGTAAATATTTAACTTACAACAGTATCCCAAAGTGGTTTATGGCCCTAAAACTTGGAGTTATAAGAAATACCTGGGGTTACTCCTGATGAGTTGTTTCTCCCTGAAGTACGTAAGCCACCTACCTTCTGTAAGCCTCATCTCTAAATTTCTGTAGCTCACCAGGATTAAAAACTGATAATCTCAGTGTGATTTCCAGCTTAAGCATTCTGGAGCTCTGAGTCAGAAATTTACCTCCATCTACCTAAATCTTTAAACCACCAGTGCCCTCAGCATTTGTTCTTTGGGACTGCATTTATTTTAAAATTGATATTGTGGAGGTCTTGGGTGGAGTATGGGAGAGGTTATGCTGAATAATTGTAGAACTACATGTGTATCAAGTTGGGGGAAAAAAGCACACCTAAAAATCATACAGCTCTTCTAGAATGCCATGTGGTACGGCATATGAAATATAACTTCTCTACCCTCCAGCTCACACACACTTTAATTAATGTTATGGGCTGTGCTTTAAACTGAAAGAAGTGAGAAAATCAAGGTTAAGGACGCTCTGTTCTTTACCATGGAGAAGAAAAAAAGAGACAGCTATGTAAATTAAGGATTTTGTATTTCCTTGTCAATTTCTTATCTGAATGATTTCTAAATCAGAAGAATGCTGAAGATCTGTTTTCCCATCAGTTCTGAGCCTGAGGAATTTGGAGCTGGAATTCTGAGCCAGGAAACAGCGCTGTTTTGAATTCAGAGGCTCTACTGCTGAGCACAGATGCCAGGCTTATGATACATTCCAAAAGGTTCAGCTTGATATTTCAACCCCAGAGGTCAGAGAGAATTCCTCAGAAGGGCAAATGAAGAAAATAGCAAGAGTGGCCAGGGAATCTCCAGTTATTCTCCTGGGAGTGTCAGCACCTCAACAAGCTTTGGTGATATAGCCAGGCAGCTGGCACCCACCTTTATGAAGTAGAATATTGTTCTGGTGGGCCCTGCTGGCATCAGGCTTTGAGATACTTCTACATTGTCATATATTTGACATGGTGTAGCTCCAACATCTGGAAAGCTTTCTAAGCTTCTCACCTTAGTTATTAGGGTGCCATATAGACCCAACCTCCAATGCTGATATGATCTATTGTGCAAAAATTCTTGAGAGATATTAATTGAAAGGATTCTCACCCTTACAATCCTTCATGTCTGTGTGGTAGTTGTTCATGTGGACTAACTTCACATGCATGCTACAAACCTGATTCTAACTTCAGAGGCAGGCTCCCACCGCACCTTTCTTTCCTTCTCCCTCTCCCCAGATGTCTAATGATACTGCAGATTTATCAAAACTCTTTCAATAAAATAAGGGGTGGTACCTTTTTGAGTTTAAGCCCCCTGGGAGACTACTTTTCAGAAAGAATGGTCTAAAGGGGTCTCATAGGGGTAAGATGTCTGTAGTCATGAACTTTCTTTGAAGTCCAACTTAAATCACATACTTTACAATTTATAGTGATGAACCTTGGGAGCTTGGGGATGTTGAGTTTTTTTAAAAAATTATCAACCTATTTATGTATTATCAATTTATATTTCTAATGCTTGACAGAACTTTTCATGACCAGTTAAAATGATAAAAAATATGATTAAGGATTGAAATAGCACAAACCAAATTTCAGTGAGGAAGGAAACAGAATAAAGAGCTAATATGAGGCTGGGTGCCATGTTTCATGCTTGTATTGGGAGGCCGAGGCAAGCGGATCACCTGAGGTCAGGAGTTCGAGACCAGCCTGGCCAACATGGTGAAACCCCTGTCTCTACTAAAAAGACAAAAATGAGCCAGTATGATGGCCTGTGCACCTGTAGTCCCCACTGCTCAGGAGGCTGAGGCAGGAGGCTCGTTTGACACAGGGAGGTGGAGGTTGCAGTGAGCCAAGGTCGCACCACTGCATTTCAGACTGAGTGACAGTGTGAGACTCTGTCTCAAAACAAACGAAACAAAACAAAACAGAGCTAATATGTACCTTTTTTTTTTTTTTTGAGAGGGAGTCTTGCTGTCACCAGGCTGGAACAGTGGCATGATCTTGGCTCACTGCAACCCCCGCACCCCTGCACCCACCCTGCCCTGGGTTCAAGCGATTCTCCTGCCTCAGCCTCCCAAGTAGCTGGGACACAGGCACACGCCACCACGCCCAGCTAATTTTTGTATTTTTAGTAGAGACAGGGTTTCACGATGTTGGCCGGGATGGTCTTGATCTCTTGACCTCATGATCCACCCGCCTCGGCCTTCCAAAGTGCTGGGATTACAGGCATGAGCCAGCATGCCTGGCCAATATGTACTTTTTTTCCCCCTAAAGGACCATATCTCTAATGCTCCAAAGCATTATCAAAACCAGAAATACATTCTGCCCTGAATTCTTCCTTAAGCAATTCAGTTACCAATCTGCCTCTTACATTATTGCCCTTGATGGAAAGATACATTGACTCAACCTGAGGAGGTGGAAGTTCAGAGTAAATTTGACTAATGATACTGTGTTTTCATCTTTGGTAGGAGAGGCAATAAAAGAATGCTGACTTTTGATGCCATCTTGTCTCCATTAGGAGAGATGTGAAATGACCTGTCCCATGAAAGCTCTAGGTCCTGTTCCTCTTTGTTTCTCTCCAGCCACCCCAGCAGAGTTTCTCCTGTTTGGCAGTCAACACGTGTGCAGCTCATCTGTCGTTGGGTAAACTACACTTCGGCTTTGGACCTAGGAATATTCTTGGGTTAGGAAGCTTTTTGAGCATATCATTGATAAAGCATCCACAATAAAGTGGAATGACGTGCCATCAGTAATGGTATCTGGCTTAGGTTTAACCATGACCCTGTCAGTCAACAATACATTTCTTTATCCACATGTGTATACACAAGGGTAGTACCATTCGACTTGAGTAGCATAAAGACTTTGGAAGAAGAAATGAAATAAGTGTATCAAAACCTCCTTAGAAAAAACTGCTTTATAAGTCAAAAGTATTGTTACTTTCACAGTGACTCAGTGTCGCTCTGCCACAGCTGGAGATCGTAAGACATCCCATGAAATGGAAGGTGATATAGAAAAACAAATAAAAGAAGATTTCAGACACATACTCTTTTGCTAGGCATCTTATTTAGCCGTTTCCAAGTTCCTTTGCTAAGGCCCTGGTGGTATTCCCCGCTGCACTAAATTATTTTAATTTGAAAACACCATTTGTGTATCATGATAATTTTTTTTGGTTGAATATTATGATTCAGAACTGGGGATGGAACTTTATCTTGGAGAGGTTATGTATTTGCATAGGTGAGAATTGAGATACTTAAACTCAGATTTTTACTTTGGGATTTGCCCAGGGAATACTTTTTATGTCTTATGAACTTTGATAGTTATTTCATTAATTAATTATTTATGTGAATTCCGGGGCAGTTTTGCTAAGTAAATATGAAACAGCCGGTCTGAATGAAAAGAAAAAAATTATTTTGTCATCCTAGTTCTCTCCAGCAAAATCTTTGAGACCAGAACTCTAAATGATTCTTCTACAGATGCCATTTAGAAAATATGACCACAGCATTACAAAAATGAGGTAACAGTTTCAGTAAACTGTATTTTTGTTTGAGGCTGGAAAATGTTATTTTAAATGTAGGAACAATTCTTTTTTTTCACTAGCTGTTCTAAGAATACTATACAAGTTCTCAAATTTCCTGTTTTCATCATATTATCAATAGGAAGATTTTGCTGATGGAAATAATTACTAAAGGAGATCAGGAAATGTTCTCTTAAAGGTATAATTCTCCATAAGAAAATACATGAGCTACAAAATTATCCCTCTAACTTTGGGAATTTATGGGTTGGTGAGTGCAATAATGAATGTTCATATTGTAGATCCAGATCTTAAGAAAAGCCATTTTGCCAATAATCCGCTGTGAGGAAGCAGTGCAAATTAATTAATATTGAAGAAAGCACATTATGTGTCTGTATGCTTAAATGGCTGGCCCATTTGGACTGAAATGAATGATATATTCAGCTATAAATTCCAGTTAAGTTGGTGAACCAGTTAACTCAGTAAACGAATTAAGTAGTTCTAAATTTTAAAAAATGAATTGGATCATTCTAGTAGATAGATCAAAATCAAAGATTGCTGTAAAGGAATATGGACATAGCTCCTGAAATGAAGAATTTCTTGTGATGCCATTTGCAAATATGTCACAGAACATCTTTTGTAATTATTTGAGATTAATATGTAACTTTTTTGGGAATATAAAGTAGGAAAATAAAAGGAGAAAAAGACTTCAGTAAAAATCTGGAGGCTTACAACAAAAATATTTTTTAGAAACCTACATGTGTTTTGAATAATGAAATCCTTTCCTTTCTTTAATTTTGGTCACAGCTTTTTAAGTAGCTAATATATTTATCAGCATTCGTAACCTGAGTCAGATGAGCTGGTCATTGATGGTTTTTCTCGTGCCTCTGATGCTGATTTCAACTTGTTTTCTAAGGAGATAGTATTTATTTACTTTTTGCAGAAATAATGTTGACTCCTTCTGGCCTCTCAGTTTTGGTTTATTGCTTTTGCTCCTTGGATTTTCTTCCCTTTTGTCCTTTTTCCCTCTTCAAATTTAAAACTAATCTCCTATTTCCATGCTTTTTCTTCTTTGCTTCACTCTTTGGTTCCCTTCCTTCCAGTGATATTGCTAGAGTTTCTTCTTGACATTTTTCTTCTCCATATTTCTTGATTTTTTTTTCCAAGTCGGAGTCTTGCTCTGTCTCCCAGGCTGGAGTGCAGTGGCACAATCTTGTGTCTTCGAAACCTCTGCTTCCCAGGTTCAAGCAATTCCCTTGCCTCAGCCTACAGAGTAGCTGAGATTACAGGCATGTGCCCCACACCTGGATAATTTTTCTTTTCTTTTCTTTTTTTTTAGTAAAGACAAGGTCTCACCATATTGGCCAGGCTGGTGTTGAACTCCTGATTTCGTGATCCACCTGCCTCGGCCTCCCAAAGTGCTAGGATTACAGGTATGAGCCACTGTGCCCAGCCATCTTCTCCAGATTTCTTTAGCATCTACTGAT
Organism: Plecturocebus donacophilus; assembly: GCA_004027715.1. Lineage (NCBI taxonomy): Eukaryota > Metazoa > Chordata > Mammalia > Primates > Pitheciidae > Plecturocebus > Plecturocebus donacophilus. The sequence continues at coordinate 25,332 of PVKP010030274.1, forward strand.
TATCCTTTGTTCATGGTGCCCTAGTGTCTCCCTGTTCTTTTTGCTTCTATAGTTGTGGTTCACTGTGCTCTGCCTATAGAGATTTCTATATGAAGCCACTGGAAATTTCAAACCGATGTTGATGAACAAAACATTTTTTATACAGTTTTCATTATCTTACTAATTGGAGTTGCTCCTGAATTTCTTTTCCACAGTTTCTCAGTCTTGCCTTGTCTTCCTAAGCAGAGGTCTTCTCTTCTTCCTCACTTGCCTGTTTCACTCTTTCTTTGTAAGGTAGGCTGTAGTCACATCTAAGAAAATCTACATTGCGAGTGCCTCGCCAGCTGAACCTGGGAGATTCATACATTCTCAGCAACCGAATAGGTGGCACCTTCACAGCCATGTTTTTTTTGGAACAGACTTGCCTGGGAGCTGGAAGACTATTTAGATAGGAGGCTGGCATCATGTTTGTGTTGGTATCTTGTGTGTCTCTGGGCACTCAGACAGTGATCGGACAGGGGCTCTCCGCTTACCACTGTTTGTGACACCCTGGGTAAACCACTTACTTCTCTGAACCTCTCTGCATTCCTGAACTCACTAATGATCACCTCATAGGGTTTTGTGGAATTTTGCACTTAGAACCAGCGACTCCGTAATCCTGTATGTTCTTAACTGGGTAGAAACCTCAGAAAACCTAACACTGTACAAGTTAGACACAATAGACACGGTAGATGCAGCAGAAGCTAGGAAGGGTGGACATAATACCAGTAACATTATGACTCTGAGTACCTGAAAGCACGCTCATATCATCCATTTCATTTTATTGTCACAACAACCCTGAGGATGTGTGAAGGCCACAGGCTTCTCAGAAGGGAGCTGGGGCATCTCTTTGGGCCGCTGCTGCCATGCAATTCATTTGGGAGGAAAGAAATGCCCACTAAAAAACCACTGGGATATTCTGAAGGTAATGGCTAGTAAGAGCTCATCCTGCGTGTGGAAAATTGGAGCCATTCAGCCTTGCAGAAAAGAAGAGTTTTATGTTTCATTCCCAAGTCTGGAGAAAAGAAAACCTTTCCTTTTCTTTCCTCTTTGTTGTTTTTGGCAAGACTCTGTAAGGCTGCAACTCACATGTAAGACACACTGGGCCAAATTTTCAAAGAGCCTCTGTACTTTGCATGTGTTAGATTTTTCATGCCCCGCTACAGCTCTGGGTGATGGTAGAGTTTGTAGGGTGGAGGGGAGGGTGGGCACAGATGGGCTTTTCACATTTGCTGCCCCACTTTGAATGTGGAAATATACTAACTTTTATGAGATTTGGTTTTCTTAAAAGCAGGGTTCTTTAAGGAGGCTTATACCTTCAGCAGTGCAGTTTTGAAATGGACAGTTCTGAAAATGATAAGGAGATCTGTGCCTGTCTGCCTGGATAATGGTAAGAAGGTGGTTTATTGTCTGAAATAGAACTCAGCCAAAAGAGATCTCCAAATTATCACAGAGCTTGTGTGCGTGAGTGACTTTCAGTTCCTTGCAGGTCATGGAACACCTTTTTCCTAAGTACTTTTTGTCCAGAATTGACCTTCACTGGAGAACGATTAAATGACTTGGAATTAGTGATTGGATGACAGAAAGCTTGAGGGTTTGGTTTATTAGGGGAGACATGTAGATTCCTTTTTCCCCAATGTGATCACAGGTGACTTCTAACTTCCTTGTTTTGGCTCTTTGCCATCTGTATCTGTTAGGATAGGGTAGGTTATGATGTGGTAGAAATGAACCACCAAAATCACAGTGGCTTAAAACAACAAGAGTTTATTTTTTGCTCTCACTGCATATCCATTTTGGGTTGGGAGGGGGCTTATCTGTCATAGACACTTAGAAACCCAGTGAGATAGAGGTCCCCTCTCCACTTGCTTCCACATCCACCATAACCAGAGGAAGGCAACATGGTGAGGCTCACCCTGGCTCCTAAAGCCTGTATCCAGTAGTGACACCTGTCCCTTCTATTCTTATTGGCCAAAGAAAGTCACATGACCATGCCTAACTGCAAAGCATTTGGGAAACTGCCCTATGACTACCACATCATCTGTTAGACGTAACTGCACAGGGAAGAAATTTCTCTGTGTTTATGATAATTAATGCTGCTAGCATGAATTTCTCTGCCCCAGACATTTCTACATTGGTACAAAAAAGTGTTGTCACATAGCTCCACAATTGTCTCCATGAATTGAAACTCCTGTATTCTTTGAATTTTATAATACAGCAGCATCAAGGACTTTTGATACTTTGAAATCCTTTCAGTGACAAGGACTGTGATGAAAATAATAGTAAAGAACTAAAAACTCACACATGGAGAGAGATACATCCCTTAAGATGTTGCTTTTACTTCACTTCTTTTTCTTTCAAATGTGCTTTCGAGTTTTAATCAAAGAACAACATATTGTGATCAGATTAATCAACACTTGAGGGATAGGAATTAAGACTCAGAGAAGATAGGTAGAGTAGATTTCTCAAGTCTCTAACATTACAGTTAAAGTCTTTATATTTTGGGATTTGAAGGTCACCATCACAACCATCACCATCGAGACTGCCATCACCATCATTATCCTCACCACCACCAACATCATTACCATCACCATTACCACCAGCGTCATCACTATCACCACTACCATCAGCACCACCATCACCACCACTACCACCATTACAACCATCATCATCACCACCATCACCATTACCACCATCACCACCATCACCACCACCACCACCATCACCACCACCACCACCACCACCACCATCAC
>PVKP010030275.1:0-28097 GCA_004027715.1 Plecturocebus donacophilus
CACTTATGTTCTTCTCTAAGTTGTCCATTCTCGTTAACATTTCGTTAAATCTTCTTTCAAGGTTCTTAGTTTCTTTGCGTTGGGTTAGAACATGTTCTTTTAGCTCACAGAATTTTCTTATTATCCACCTTCTGAAGCCTGATTCTGTGCGTTCATCGCACTCATCCTCTGTCAAGCCTTGTTCTCTTGCTGATGAGGAGCTGTGATCCCCTGTAGGAGGAGAGGCATTCTGATTTCGGGTGTTCTCAGCCTTTTTGCACTGGTTTCTTCCCATCTTTGTGGATTTATCCACCTGTCGTCTTTGTAATTGCTGACTTTCAGATTGGGTCTCTGAGTGGACATCCGGCTTGTTGGTGATGAAGTTTTTTCTGTTTCTTAGTTTTCCTTCGGGGAGCGCCCCTTCCCTACAGAGCTGGGCCTTCCAGGGTTCTGCTGTGTTTGCTCTCAGTCCTCAGCGCTTCCAATTGCTGTTCTCCTTGTGGGGATGGGACCGGCCGAGCCCAACTAAAAGGGCATCCAGTCCCATACACTCCGCACCGAGAAGCGCCGCGCTGGCCAAAAGAGTCGCACTGGCAACCCAGGTGGCTCCTTCACCAGGAATCTCCCAGTCTGTGGGCATCAAAAATTCGTTTGCAACTGCAGCATCCACTTGCTCTCTGCGCTTTCACTGGGAGCTACAATCCTGAGCTGCTGCTATGCGGCCATCTTGGATCTCTCTCCCTTCACATTTGTTTTTAATAAAGCTTTCACCGGTAACAGGATCTATAATATTTTCACAGCATAACTTCCAATTGGTTAAAAATAAGTTTTTGATGTTCTATAGATTACATTTCAATGGGCTTACAAGGTAAGTATTATCGATTCAGAAATAAGAAAAACCAAGGCTCAGGAAAAGTCCGTAACTTCCCTAAAATGACGTTGAGTGGAAAGTGGTAGAATTCATACCTGAACCCAGTTCTCCTGACCCAAAATTCAGGGTCTTTTCCCTTTGACACACTTAATATTGAAAAAGTACTAACAAATAGTTTGTATTTGATGTTGCAGATGTCTCTAGAAAGATCACATCTACTTTCTCCGGAATGTCACATTTTGTTAAGCCTGGGGATGGGGTTTTCCACATCCTAAAGAAGGCAGCAGGGAATATGTCATGGACTGGTAAAAGTCTCTCATCCGTTTAGTCAATGATTATTTTCTGATTCTACTATCTGCTATATACCAAGGTATTGCAGTGAATAAAAATGTAAGCATACATATATGTGTATATCTATGTGAGTGTGCATATAGGCTTAAAATGTATATATTTATGTATACTGGTATATTTATATACATATGTATGTGTAGGCATAAGTGCAGCAGATAAACATATCTGCCACATTTGAATGTTGGAAATTCAAAATGTGGCAAGGGAAGCTACAGCTAATATAACAGCATATCCCAGAATAGTTGTATAGAGTACAAAGTCACAGAAGTCCTTTGGATGTTCATGGGTATGATGCAAAACGAGAGTGGGAATGTCTGTCTTCAGATAAGTTTGGGAAACACTGGATTAGACAATGTTAAATTTATTTGCTCTAGCATTTATCGAATCCTTCAGTAAGTGATTATACATTGTGACTCTTCTAAAAACATACAGTATGCAGTCTTTCCCAAATTTATTGAACCACAGAATCCTTTTTGGAAAAGCATTCCTGAAAAAAATTAGTACTCTTCAGAGTGTCCTTCAGCATATGTTGTTATTAAAAATCAAAGTTTTGTAAAATAAAAATAAAAATCAGAGTGTATTTCACTTACTACTCTGGAACCTGCTAATGATTATAAAACACTAAAAACTATACATAAAAAATACTAAAAGATAGTTTAAGAAATATATAATAAAGTTTGGCATTTAAAAATGAAATAAAAACATTAATATTAAAGTTCTCTTCCATGAATAGCTGTGAGAAGTTTCATTTCAAATAAACATAGTGATAGCTGCTTATTAATTCTACCTAATTAAGGCCTAAGCTAAGTCTGTATAAAATACAAAAATTCAACTTATAACCTTCAACTAAAACCTCAGTAGTTCTATAAGGGTAATAAATGATCTAAGTCATCTGCAATACAAAATGTTTTAGTGTCTTATATTCTGAAATATAAGAAAGCGTTGTGACTCATAAGACTGACTCCAGCTGAAGGGTCTGAACACGTTTCTCTAAAGAAATATTTTAAAAGGCACTGTTTACTGTTGTCCTTTGGATGAGACCCATTTGTGAAAGGACTACTCTAGCTAAATTACTCAGATGATACTGGCATTTAATAGGCTCTATGCATCAAAGATGTTTGACAATCATTAACCTTTTAGGGCTACAGTAATTTGTGCAATTAACTTGGGGGAAATTATTTTTCCCAGTCATGTAATTAATTGTTCATGCTTCTTTAAAGAATTCTTGTACCTAAACTAAAAGTTACATGAAAATGCCAAGACCATACAGTTTAAGATCAGGTCCTCAACACAGAGAGCACAATTAGCCAGATATTTTTAAGTGTCTCAAATATGCATGAAATCTGATTATATGGAGGCCAAAAAGAGATGGCTAAAACTGCTCCACATCTTTTTATCCTTCTATTAAAGACTTCCAAATTAGGTAGAAAATCACCCTTAAAAAAAGAAAATAGAAACAGGGTCTCGTTCCATCACCCTGGCTTTAGTGCAGTGGAACAATCATAGCTCACTGCAATCTTGACCTCTGGGGCTCAAGCGATCCTCCCATCTCAGTCTCCCTAGTAGCTGGAACCGCAGGCACATGCCACCATACCAGGCTGGTTTTTTAATATTTTGGTAGTGACAGGGTCTCATTATTGCCCAAGCTGGTCTCGCACTCTTGGCTCAATTCATCCCCCACCTCAGCCTTTCAAACTGCTGGGATTATAGGCCTGAGCCACCGCACTCAGCTTTCATCTCATTTCTAAATTCATCATTTTAAATGGGATTTTTTTTTTTTTAGCTGAAATACAAGAATTTAAGGCAACATTTCATCAGTAAAGTGAGAGAGTGGGTGATTTACTAGTAATATCACTGATTAATACCTATGAGTATTCCTAAGTTGGAGATAAAGTGAGAAGATGGAAAGATAATCTTTCTTTTTATCCAAAATAAGCTGCATATATAGAAGAGAATATACATTGATCACAAGTCAACAAATACACAATAAAATAGAAATCTACTGAATTAAAAACCAATCCGCAGGTCTCTTAGGTGCCTACCACTCAGTGAGTCAGATGTTCTGAAAAATACCCCAAAAAAGTATTCATGTTGTGAGAAACTAGATGTGTGATGATTTTGCTATGTTTTGCCAATATTTCCATTCATTTCCTCAAAATATAATTTTGCCAACATAGGAAAAAGTAACATTGCTAATCAAACACACTCATTTAAAGTACAATACATTAAGTATGCTATTTCAAAATCATCATATTCAAAAATATGATTTTTTAAATCAGGACAATTAAGACTGCAAATATTTCAAAATGTTACGACAGATTATGGCAATCAATACACTTAGGGCAATGCCTGGCACGAAGTAAGTAGTCCACTGACTTTGGCAATGACTGTGGTGAGGAAGTATATGAGGTAGAGCTATATAAAAGTGTCAATGTTTTATTATATTTCACTTACTAGTCAATTTCATATGGCTCAATCCACAGAACAGTAGAGCCACATGATCTAGAACATGTTAAGTTCTTTGAGCCCAGGTTTTGTCATCTTTAAAATGGGAATAAAGGGTGGGTGCAGTGGTTCATGCCTGTAATCCCAGCACTTTTGGGAGGCAGAGGCGGAAGTATCACTTGAGCCCAGGAGTTTGAGACCAGCCTGGGTAACAAAAGGAGACCCTGTCTCTACAAAAAATTGTTTTTAAGTTAGGAAAAAATAAAAATAAAATGAGGATAAATAGTAATGTCTATTTCATAGGTTTTTCTTGTGCAGACTGCATAGGAAAGGTGCTTACTTTTTTCACTGAGACAGAGTAAGGCATCAATAAATATTAGTTATAAATTATTTTAGAGACAAACATTTAAGTTTTAACTGCTTTTGTGCATATTTATGCTTCTATATCTCTAGTGCTAGACCAGTAACTATCATTCAAAAATGTCAACTAAACTTTTCAAAAATAATTTATATGTAAGATAATGGCACTGCACAGACATACACTGACCTTAATTAAATTCAGGTTCTCTAACTATGACTGGATTCTCATTGCAGCCCAATTGTACATTTCATGCTCTCTAGAATTTCTGCCACATTTATGATGATCTTTTCCATCCTCTTCCTACTTCAGACCTGCTGTCTCTCTCCTAACACAGCAGAAGAAGATTTTTCTCATTTCCCAGAGAAGACAGGCACTAGTAGGTTACCTCTGTTATCACTGCCACCAGACTACATAAGTTCCTCATGTCCGCACACCTTTCCTGCCTTCTTTTAGGGAAGCAGAAATGCTTTTCACCTTCCTTCAAAGCATATCCCCCGGGCTCTGGATCTCAACCCCTTTCCACCTCCCTTGGAAAATACAATCCTTCTAGGATCCTTCTGAAACATCTTAATGGCCCTTCTTCTCCTTTAAACTAAGCATGCTACAGTATCACCAGCCTTTAAAACAACCAACACAAAAAGGCTTTTCTTAAGCCCATGTCTCCCCCTTACCCATCCCCTCTCTGTCCTGCTTAGTTGGCATCAGTTTTTGAGAGAAGCTCACTCCTGCTGTCACTGCTTTGCTCCCTTCACCCTGCAGCCCACAGTCACCATCTTTCTCTAAGGTGCTTTTGCTAAACTTCAGGTTCATGTCTCAGTTCCTAGTGGACTTCACTCACTAGCATATGTGGTAATGTCAACTCTGCCCTTCGCCCTCTTCCAACCTGTACCATTGGTCCACACCCTCCAGGTGATCACCTCCTTCCACTAGCCCCTGGCCACTTCATTCCTGGTTCCCTTTGAGAATACCTATTCCTCTGCCAGTCTCTTCAACACTCAAGTTCCTTTTGGTTCTTTCCCTGATTCTCTTCTTATTCTGTATACTTCCCCTGAGTAATGTTAATCACACTCCTGACTTCAATTACCATCTCTAAGCACATAACTCCTGCAGCTGACACAGCAAGGTTGCCTGCCAGTATCCATTCTCTCCTTATTTATTAACAGAACTCTGATTTTGTTTAGAACGGCAATGTGCTCTGGTTCGAAAACAAAAAAACACAAACACAAAAGCCTGATTTCTCAGTTTTCCTTGAAGCTAAAGATGGCTCTGTCAAGTTCTGGACACTGAAATGTAAAAGGAAGTCTAATGCGTGTGGTTTCTTTGAAAGACACCATTTTTTCTGATAAAAAAAAAAAAAAATAAGAGGATAAGCCAACTAGCAGGCCCTTCTCCTTTTGCCTGACTGAATCACAGACGTAGTTTCTAGAGGGGCAGCAGCCACCCTGTTATGATGAAGTCAAAAGCCATACTCTACAGTAAATCAAGAAGACAGAAAGAGCCGGGCTCCCTAATGACACAGCTCCTCTACATCACCTGAACTTGAAAAAGTTAAAAGTTTAAAGCTGGTTCCTTTAAGTTACTTGGTTAAGCAACTGTTCATCTGAACTTGTTACTTGCAGCTGAATACAAACCCAAGCAATACAAAACCAAAGTTGGCCAAACTGATCCGCGAATTCCTCAAACACATATTGCCAGCCTGAATATCCAAGTACTATTCTGCAAGCACTTCAATCTCAAGGAAGCTCAAAATGACAGCTTTTCTGTAACTCTTAAAGCGTTGTGTGGGAGACAAAGATTTTAAGTCTCTCATCACTGTGAACCATTTAACAACGTTAAAACAATGACATCATGAGATGCTAGCAAGAATTCTCAAGAAAAATGTTCTCCTTTGTATAAGTCAGCTTTGTTACCAATCATATGCCATTTCCTGTAAATACACAGTAACATCTTCATAACATTGCGGATATTGACCTAGTGACAAACTAGATTTACATAAGCCAAACCATAAGAAAAACATCATTTTAGGAACTTTATTCTGATTATAAAAGCAATCCACAGTCACAGAAAAGTTGAAATTCAAATTAGGAGTTTAAAAAAAGATTATAAGGATCATTTGTCATTCTACCTCTCAAAGACAGTATTTTTGGTATTGGTATATTGCTTCCCAATATTACATACAGGTTGAATATCCCTCATCTGAAAGGTTCAGGACCAGAACCTTCGGATTTTGGATCAGGTTTTGGATCTTTTTCAGATTTGGGAATATTTGCATCATATCAACTAGCTGAGCATCCCAAATCAAAAAACACGAAATCCGAAATGCTCCAATGAGCACTCCATTTGAGCACCATGCAGGTGCTCAAGAAGTTTTGGATTTTGGAACATTGCAGATTTTGGATTTGGGATGTTCAACCTATATGTATGTATATGTGTATATATTTCACATACAGTATGTAAATTCTTCATGCTTTTTCATTTATTGTTTGCATTGTAAAATGCTCCCCAGTCATTATTCTCTGAGGTTACCTGGATCAAAACCAAGTTCATCTAACATTTTCTCCCTCCCAAATCCTATGAAATAGGAGAAGAAATAGAGAATGAAAATGAACGCACGACAACAGTGAATGTCCTTGAGGAGTGATACCAGCAGACTCTGTACTCCTTCATCTACAAATAAAGGTCTTTCCACATCCTGTTTCCTATCACAGAGTCATTCGTTCTTTTCCTTTGAATCTCAGATCAACCTTCATTTGTTCCACATAGACTTCCATGACAACCCCCTCCCAGTAAGTTAGCCTTTTCATATGCTCCATCAGTGCAGAGCAACTTTTCCTCACAGAACATGTACTATGTGTGTGCAAATTGTTTAATGCCTGTCTCCCCTACAAGACCATACATAAGCTCCATCATGATAGGCCTTCTCTTCACCATCATTTCCTAATGCCTAGCACACTGCCCCCAACAATAAAGAGTTGTGGAACAGATTAGTAAATATCTAGAAAATTGATGGGACCAATGATGGCAAATCTAAAGAAACAGAAGGAACCCATGTCAGTTGAAAAGTTTCCTCAACAGAAGCTCGACATAATCCCATTATCAGTGCAGCACAGGCCAGGAGGAGCAGGCCAAAGATAATTGGCCAAGTAATTAACTAGAAGCTGGAAGAGCTGAGCAAGTCTCCCTATTTGAACTGTTTGACTCAGGTGTCTGCTTCAGGGAAGGGGTAGGAGGTCGGTGGGCATGAGTACAGCTCTCTGATGAGAAGTCCTAACAGAGAAGACAGCAGAGCCCACAAAGGGACAAACTCCGTGGAGCAGAACTCCCACACACATTCCCAGCGAGCAGGGCAGCTGAGTGAATATTCTGCCCTGCAATACATTCACTGCCCTTCCCCTGCAAAGTCACCTAAAGTTGAGCTCCTGCATGAGAACCTTCATCACCACCAGTTGAGGAAGGATTCTCACTTCAGCTGAAGCAATACGCCGAGTTGTAGATCGTCACCTACAAATGTGAATAGAAATATAAGAAACACCAAGCCTTTAAACAAACAGCATGAAAGAGGGCCCCCAACTGCACAAACAGAAGAGACAGCAGAGAGGTTAAGAGGACGGGCTTTGGGCTCAGAGCCTGGATCTGAATCCCTGCCCAACTTCAGGATTTCCTCACGGGTAAGTATACACTCCTGACCCCCGAATACATGGTTGATACAGTAAGCAAAAGAAAACTTCAGAGTGAATATACTCGAAGAAATGCAAACGATAACACACTCACAGAAAAAAGAGCATTCCCTCCCACCAAAGGTCTTATGAACTAACAAAGACTTTTGTTTTTAAGCAGAATTAAAGAATCCTGTAAGAAAAAAAAAAAACAGTGCCATCAGCAGGTGACATATTTTATGGAATACCTAGAAGACACAAAATATGTGGGACCAAAACTATGAGGGACTCTTGGAAGACAGAGCAATGTTAATTGCAGCCCCCAAGAGAAGACTGAGAGCAGTTCTCAAGAGATCCAAGAGAAGCTCAGAGCTAACAAATAAATACAGGCAAAAGTGACTCAACAAGAAGTTGATTTAAAAACAGAATTTGGAGCCGGGTATGGTGGTTCACACCTATAATCCCAGCACTTTGGGAGGCCAAGGCAGGCGAATCACTTGAAGTCAGGAGCTCGAGACCAGCCTAGCCAACACGGTGAAAACCCCATCTCTACTAAAATACAAAAATCAGCCGGGCATGGGGGTGTGCACCTGTATCCCAGCTACTCAGGTGGCTAAGGCAGAAGAATTGCTTGAGCCCGGGAGACAGAGGTTGCAGTGAGCCAATATCGTGCCACTGTACTCCAGCCTGGGTGACAGAGTGAGACTCTGTCTCCAAAAATAAATAAATAAATAAAATAAAATCAAGTTTGGAACAGCGGGGCTAGGAACCAACCCATACATAGTCCCCTGCCCTCAGTGAAAAAGGAACCCAACATGAATGACTTCTCTGTGGAGAGCTTCAGGTGTGGATATTAGGGCTTGAGAGAGAACAGAGAAAGGGAACTCAGCACTGTTACAACAGAGAAACAGGGAAGTAGGAGGATGAAAAGCAGCAGCTCTGCCTGACAGGGGACACTGCTGCACCTCCTGACCAAATCCTGCTTAGGATAACAATGTGGGGGGAATTTCTGCCAATTCCTCACTCAAACAGCACCCTATGGGGAAGCTTGCCAAGCAACCGGACCACATTCCACAGAGCCTACAGTGCATCCTCCTGTTCAGGGCAGAGGGCAGTTGGAATATCCACACAACTACAGAGAAAACCTGTGACAGCTACAGTATTAATTAACCTAGTCCTTTATCCTTAAACACAGACAGTTAGCCGAGGACCAACAGGTCTTGAAGATCTTAAAGCATGGGAGGAAAGGAGCAAGATTAAGACACACAGCCATGAGCCCTGGGAGAAACAGCCACAATCAAGTTATTCGAGACAAGTTTTTAAAATTCTAATTCGTATCCTCAGAGAGATTTGACAACTATATAGGCATTACAAAACAGAATCCTAAAATAATAATTTATCAGAAATTAAGATATTCTTGCAAGTTGAAAGTAATTGCAAAAATAAAATTTTCAAAGCAGGGCTGAATGTTAGAATCAATGTTAGAATATAGAGTTGGCAACAAGGAAGTTAAAATTAAAGAAATTACTAATACTGAGAAGAAACCAAGATTTGAAAAGAGTACAATGTTGAGAAGTGAAGATGGATCCAGGAAAGTCCAAGAGGAACTAGTGAATAAGGAAAGAGACAATGGAAGGACAAATAGAGGAAAAAGGTATTTCATAACAGTATACACATCTTTCTGTGTGTCCACTTATTACCTTAGTATAAATTTATATAATACCTGAATCAATGTGCACTCATTTGCATTTTGAGACATATTAGACTGCCCTCCAGAAAAAAGCCACACCGTATAACCTTCCTGCCAATCAAGGAATCTTTTTAACCTTGTTTATCTTTTTCACCTCTGTAAATCTGGTAAATACAATGTGATCTCTCATCTTACTGATTTTTAAGAGTTCTATGTATTTAAGAGACACTGCATTTTGTAATACAAGTTGCGCACATCTTCCTAATTTGTGGTTTATCTTTCACCATGTTTATAGGGTTTGTCATTTAAATGTTCTAAATTTTAGTTTATGGCTTGGAGATTGCATATTTATAACTAGGAAGTCCTTCTACACCCCAAAAGATTAAAGTTTTTCAGCCTTATTTTATAATACATTAATGGTTCCGTTTTTACTTTTAAATATTTGATCCCCATCTGAGATTTTCTCCCCCCGCCACAAGGCAGGGTCTCACTCTGTAGCTCAGGGTGGAGTGCAGAGGCATGATCATGGCTCACTGCAGCCTCAAACTCCTGGGCCCAAGCAATCCTCCTATCTCAGCCTCCCAAAGCACTAGGATTGCAGGCATCAACGAACACGCCCAGCACATCTGGAATTTTACTGACACAGAATTCAGTAAGAATCCAACTTTCTTCCCCAATTCTAGCTGGCTATCCCAACACCACTGATTGAACAATCCATCTGATCACTTGCTTATTGCTGTATATGAATTATCCCAAAACTTCACAGCTTAAAACAGCAATCAGCATTTTCTCACACCATTTCTGTGAGTAAGATATTCAGGAGCAGCTTAGTTCTGTGGTTTTCTGGTTTAGCTGTATCCACATGAGGTTGCAGGCAAGATGTCTCCAAGAACTGCCGTCATCTGAAGGCTTCCCTGGAGCTGGAGGATCCACTTCCCAGAGGGCTCAACCACATGGTATAAAAGTTGATGGTAGCTGTTGACCAAGGCCCTCAGGTTCCTCTCCACAAGGACCTCTCCACAGAGTTGCCTGAGGGTCCTCATGAAAGGTAGCCAGCTCCCCTCAGAGCAAATGATGCAAGGGTGCACCAGACAGAGGTTGCAATGACCTAACCTTGGAAGTCACACACTAACATCTTTATTCTATCCTACTGGTTACACAGGTCAGCCCTATACATGCAACAAGAGTCTATACTCAGATGAGAATGCTAGAAGGCAATGATCACTGGGAGCTATCTTGCAGGCTGACAACCAACCGTCTATCTGACACTACTTTAAAATGAAATACATCGAACATACACTAAACCCCCATATATACTTGGGCTTACTTCTAGACCTTATTTCATTTTCTATTCCTGAGTCAGTATTATACTGATTTAACAATTACAGCTTTATCATAAGTTTATTACATGTAAAGGCAAGTCTCCATTAGTGCTTGTTTTCTAAAATTTTCTCACAATGCATATGTTTTTTTGCAAATTAACTTCAAATTAGCTTTATTACATGTGAGAGACCACAGTGGCCTCTGTGATAACTGTGGTAGACACTATTGGAAAATGCCTATGCAGGATCATTAAATATGTTAAATGTTATTTAACTAATACTTAAAATCACTGCACATTAATTCACTAAAAAATATTTAACAAATGTCTACTATGTGGCAGATACAATTATGAGTGTTAGATATACAATAGCGAACTAAAGAGACACAGTTTCTGTCCTTCAATAGTAGTGAAAGACTATAAAGAAACTGCAACAAATACAAGATTACACATAAGTGCTGTGGAAAAAAAGCATACAACCTGAAATAATGGGCATAACAAGGGGATCTAATCCATTCTGAAAAAAATTTTAAGGTGTCTTTGAAGAAATATTACTGAATCTGAGACCTGGAAGGTGAGTAAGAGTTGACCAGGGGTGTGAGTGTGTAGGTGTGTATAGTTGGGGCTGGAGGAGCAGAGGATGGTTAGAAATTGGTCCAGGCAGAGGGAACAGCATACGTAAAGGTCCTGGGGTGGGGAAAAACTTGCCTTGTTCAAAGCACTGGAAAAAAAAAGGCCAGTAAAGCTATAGCATAGGGCAAGTTGGAAGGCCTAAGAGATCCAGTGGCCAAGGAAGTATGCAGGAGAGAAACCTTCTGGTGGCAGCCACTGAAGGGCTTTCAGAGATAAGTTATACTGCACTGGTGCAACGTCTGTGATTGGTTATGACACTACAGTAAGGCTGCCCAATTGCCAAAGACATAGTAAGATGAAGGCAGAAAGTCAACTATAGGAAAAACTCTTTTGTGTAACCACGGCATCTGATGACAGTGAGTCCTCCTATGCACAGCTTCGGGGAAGAAGCCATAAGTCTTCCAGAAAGGGAATATATCCCAAGTAGAAAACTTAAGATCAGTTAAGTGAGGTGGAATTGTTCATAAGGAGTGAGCCACTTGAGACAACAGTGGGTTCCTGATTCCAGACTCAAATAATCTCCCCCAATTCCCCAGTACTCCAGCTATGAAAAACACACTGCAGTGAATCCAAGACTTCCATTGCTCCAATTACCATGGATATCAGAGTGTCAAGTTAAAAAAAAAAAAATCCACAATTTGGATTAAGATTACATTTAATTTATGGAGCAAAGAAAAATGACATTTTACAAAGTTAGCTATTCTTACATTAAAACAAAGTATGACCATGTTTTCAAACTTTTTAAATATCCTCTTTAAAGTTTTATGGTTTTCCTCACATAAATCTTGTACTCATAAAGTTTATTTCAAGTTTTTTGGCTTGTGATTGTAAATGGGGTCTTCTTTGTTATTGATTATAAATGGTTAATATATACAAAAGCTATTGAACACTTAATTTGTGAACAAGCACCTTTATTAAATTGCTTCTAACCATGTCTGTTGACTTTGGTTTTCTAATCATATATCTTCAAGTAACAACTTTGCTTTCTCTTGTCATTTAGTGTTTACTTTTTAGTGTCAGACAATGTATTTCACATCCAAAAAAAAAAAAAACAGAACATTTTTAATGTCATTGCTAACAACTTTATTTGAGAAGCTTAAATGTTTCTAGGGTTTCACTGTAATAAATGATGTTGACTATTAATTTGCAACACACCTTTGACTATGTTAAGATAGAAAATACTCTTTAATCCTTTTATTGCTATTACTAAAAGATTTTCTTTTTAGAAGGGATATTAAGTTTTGTCAAGTACCTCCCTAACATCTATTGAGACCAAATGGTTTTCCTTCATTGACTTGTTCATAATTTGAATTACAGACAGAAATCTGACTTGCAATTTTTCAACTTTGCAATGGTACCCATACAACCATTCTGTTTTTCACTTTCAGTGTTCAATAGATTATATGAGACATTCAACACTTAATTATAAGACAGAATTTCTGTTAGGTGATTTTGCCCTTCCAGGCTAATTGTAAGTGCTCCAAGCACGTTTAAGTAGGCTAGGCTAAGCTATGATGTTCGGTAGGTTAGGTGTATTAAATACATTTTCAACTTATAGTATTTTCAACTTACGATGAGTTTATCAGGACAGAGCTCCATTGTAAGCCACTGTACATCTAATATATGAAGTTTCTTAATACTAAGCAATCATTCTTAATATTGAGCAATAGAATAAACTCTACTTGATGTTATTTCTCAAATTAACTGATGTATTTTAGTTTCTAAAATGTAAGTTTTGGCATCAAAAGCCTGCATTTTTCTTTTTCCTATGCCTTGTACAAAGTATTTTAAAATTGGGTATATAACAAAAAGAGTAAAGCAAGTTTCTACAATGTTAGAATTTAGGTAACTCTGGCTTTTGAAATAAAATCCATCACCTTTACACATTTGCAATTCTGCCAGCAAAGCCTGCAATGCACACTCTCCTACACTGTGTGCTATCTTCCTAGGTTGGCGTTAACTTTTTATTTCAGCATGGATCACTGAGGATGTAGTCAGCTGCAAGTAACAAACTCCAACTCTCACAATGGAGAACTGATCATCTCACATAACAATAAACCCAGAGAACGGCAAGCAATAGGGTTCTTCATTTTGGGGCCCAGTGACATTCTCAAAATCTCAGGGTCTTCCCCTCTCTCTGCTCTGCCCTCCTCAGGTATTCAATTTGTCCTCACATTGGCTCCCTCCTCGTTACAAAAGGGTAAGAGGCAATAGGGCGTGTTCTGAAGCACAAAAGTTTTCCGTTTTGATTAAGTTCAATGTATCGTTTTCCTTTTACTGTTTGTGCTTTTCATATCAATGAAAGCATTTGCCTAGCCCTGAATTTTTAATTCTCTAACTGTAACATGGGCTACATTTTTTGTTGGATGACCCAACTTCCTGATCGATTGTGTTGGACTAGCTTGGGAGCCTTTACTGCTAACCACCAGTCAGGACACATGTAAATATATCCCAACCTCCCAAACAATCAGGAGGCTGTAAGACTTTGTGCTGTTCCAGCCTCTCCCTTCAAAGTCCGAGACATAACCTAAAATCTAAGAGTGGTCTCCTCCGTGGATGAAATGCATATTTATGTAGCTTTTTAAGGGATGAATGGAACATAAATGCTCTTGTTTCACATCTGAATTCAGTCGTTAAAATGTATGACAGTTACTGAACCACAGCCTTACAGATTCCTGGCATTTAACAGACAAGATACCTGAGACAAACCTAACCTGTGTTTCTTCACAACCTGCTCTATCTCCTGGGATTGTTTTATCCTGAAAATTCAAATCCGTTGCCAGGATAGGTCTAAGCAGAAATTTGCTCGTTAATTTTGGCTGATTATCAGGGCTTCTTATGCTATTTACTCACACTCTTCTGCGGTGCAGTAAATTGGTGATTTCCCTGATGACTCCCGTTTCCTGCTCAGGAACTCCTCTGGGGCGAAGGATCCATTAACTGTTCTCCACGTCTACCTTTCATATTTACCTATCTTTTTCTCCTCTGCATCCAAAGAGTGTCCAAGTTTGTCATCCGTACTCCTCTTCCATTTTTGGAGATCAGGTCTTCTGATTATCTTAGTAGGGATTTTAAGTCTTATTGCAATTTTGGTTTCCTCCCATTATTTTATTTCAATCAGGTTTTTGTTTGTACATTTCTGTTATCATCTAAGTCTTTTCCCCCTTAGGGCCCTCTGGTTTCTTCTTTTCCCAAAGTCATGATTTTTTAAGATACCAGATTTATCCTAAATGTGTTACCTGTGTTTCACATGTAACCATTTTCAGTGAGATATGCTGTCCTCAAAGTCATTCTGTCCTTCCCCTGCATTCTGGAATTTTTTTTCCTAAGCCACATGCTCAGCATCTTTGATGAGAAGAGGCCCATCTAGATCTAATGCTCCTGCACAGATAGGTAAAACACATCCTTAGGTTTTCTCAATAGCCACTACTAAATGCTACCATGTTTCTCCCTTTCAGATTTGAACTTGTAAATGAGATATGTTCTCCTCTGAGCCTGGCTGGTAACGTGTGACATATATTCTTTTTGATGCATGTAGAGACAGAATAATGCCTCCTGCTGAGATTCAGGCATGTCACATGTATAGTATGTTGTACATGAAACACGGGGATGCAAGGCTCTTCCTACCTGTTTCGAACAGTTTAAGTGATTTGCAGCCAGGGGTGTACAACACCCTTATCACCTCCCTCTGGCTCCTGCTGCGGGGCTGCATGTTGGGAGTTTGGGTTTTTAAGTGAAAGTGGAGAGAAAGTTGCTAGTGGAGACAGAGGAGGATCAGGTGAGGGACCCAGGTATGACTGGCTCCACAGACTGGGAATGACAAACTTGTACCATTCAGCATGACCCAAGGCTTCCCAAAGCTATGCACACTGTGTAAATAAATTTTAAAACACGTCCTACCTAGTGTGGGGCATTTGTCTTGTTCTAGTTCAGAGAATAGAATGTGTGCTATATAGTCCAAGACCATTCTCAATCTGTTTCACCAGCCATATTGAAGAACATTCTGCCCAGATCTTGGCATATGGCAATTTGCTTTATAGCACAACTGCTGGACATTTTAATGAGAATTCGGAAGCGGTATATAACCCAAGGAGTCCAACACCATGTTACTCCAGAAATGTCGAACATAACAGTCTGTTTCCTTTTTAAGTGATTACATCATCTTCTACCATTTTAGTTGGACTCAGATTATAGGCTGCCCCTGTGCATTTAATGCTGCTTTTCTTAAAATAAGAAATTACTTTTTCAAATCATTGTGAAGTGAAGACACAGACTTATAAAGAACAACTGACTGCAATTGTTTTTTCTCTCCCTCAGGGGTTAACATTTGTGTAACTGTCTCTTTTGGTTTGCACACCCTGTACTGAAGAGAAAGAGCCATCTGCTTCCCTGTCTGAAAAACACCACTTGTCTGACATTCCCCTGCCGGTAAGGAGACTGGTACTGAAACCCCACATATTCATGAAGCCAATTTAGTTCTGAGACTTAACAACCACACTACCAAAACCATACTCTCTCAAGTCATATACATTTTTCCATTCAAAATCAGGTCTAAATGCAAACTTTATCTTAGGTCAACGTTCATACGATTTATTATGGCTCTGAATCCAAGTGAGTCAAATAAGTAGATACATGTTAAATTCAATATTGATTTTAGAAGTCCTTTTCCCTTGATAGTAAGAAATGGACTGCCACAGATACTTACAGGCTGCCTGTGCCTAGGGCGCTGTGCTCCCAGTTGGTGTTGTAAGCCAACAGTGGCTTGGTGCCACCCTGAAAGACCCACTTTCTTAAGAAAGTGAAATATTGCATGCCATAAATTTGCGTACTCTTAATAAATGAAATCTACCACACATTTAATGGGTTAGTTTTTCATTAAGAAAACAACTTCAAACCTTCAAATTAATTTACATAGCTTGTTGCAAATGATAACATTTTATTAATTTATAATAATTCTTTAAAGTCAACTCTTCAGTAGCAACATAAATGAAAACCTGAGGAGACATTCTATGCTATCCTCTTTTATACAACAGCCTATTCTTCAATAGAAGATGTTAAAGAATGTTGATTTCAGGAAGCTGCTCTATAATTGGGTACTTTTTCCCTGGACCAGAACACCCTGTATGTAAGAGTTGGCAAGCTTGCCAGGTAACAGGCCAGATAGTAAGTAGTTTGTTTTGCAGGCTGTATAATGTCTGCCACATCTACACAGCTCTGTCATTGTAGAGCAAAACTGACCATAGACAGTCCTACACAAGCATGACTGTTTCAATAAGAATTTACATTATTGGCAGGGTGCAGAGGCTCACAACTGTAATCCCAGTACTTTGGGAGGCCAAGGTGGGTGGATTGCTTAAAGCAGGAGTTCGAGACCAGCCTGGCAAACATGGCAAAACCCGTCTCTACTAAAAATACAAAAAATCAGCCCAGCATGGTGGCACAGGTCTGTAATCCTAGCTACTCAGGAAACTGAGGCACAAGAACTGCTTGAGCCTGGCAGCAGAGGCTGCAGTGAGCCAAGATCACAACCCTGCACTCCAGCCTGGGCAACAGAGCAAGACTCTGTCTCAACAACAACAAAAAAGAATTTACATGATTACTGGCACTACTGAGGCAGCAGGAAGAAGCACAGTGCAAAAACATATTTAAATCTGGGACTACACAATTTCACAGAATTACACAGCATTCCTTGCTCTTTTATTGATAGAGTACACAGGAAGCAATGTTTATATTCTTTAATACCAATCAAATGTTATGTGTAATAGCTAACTCTTCTTCAGTTCCTAATACGTGTTACGCATGGGTCTAAGTGCTTTGCGTTACCTTATTCAGCTCTCCCACCACTCCAGGAGGTTTGGAATAGAATGGGAAGACAGAGGCGGTACCAGGCAGTATCCTGATGCTTCTCACTTCTAGAAGTGAAAATGACATATGGGCATATAAAGGTCCACAGGGCACTCACCTGACAGGCTCTCAAAGTCCTAGAGTGTTTCCAGTGGGTCTCCTCTGTTACTGTCCTCTCTGGTTACCCCTTTAATCCCACCGTCCCATGATCTAAACCCTTCCATGCTGATTTTAATTCCAAAATTATCATTTTCACTCAATCCCCTTACTCCATGCTGACTGCTCTTCTTCAAAACCATGAAAATTGGATGGAAATACCATAGTAAGAGGTATGAGATTTGAAATCCCTTATATAAAAATGTTTTCCACAAAGTATGATAGATTAAAGGTGATTTTAAGTGTTCGTTTTAACAGCACCCTCACAGGAGACCAAGTACCTTTGATGTCAATAGCAGGTACCCAGCAGATTCTGTTTTCTAGGAAAGGAGAAGCTTGAGAACACTTTCTTCTCTTCCTAAAACCTAGAAATTATCATGACTTATATAACTGGCTCAACAATATTTAACTCAATGTTACATATCTTAATTTCAGATTTTGTTACTTACAGATGCCATTATTACTAGGATTAATTTTAGCTGGAAGACGATAATACACTTACAAAAATATGATGGAATTCCTTATTGCAGATTGTTTTCTCTTAAAATTATAACTTCTGCAATAAGAGATCTGATGATGTGATAGCACCACTTTTTCACAATCTTTCTGCAATGTTCATCCTTACAGGGAATAGACTCAAGCAGCATCGACATGCAATAGGTGGAAGTTTAAGGATGTTCTGGTTATTCTACATCTCTAAAGAAAACATTTTCCTATATATTCATTTTGAACTGCAATTTTGTTATAATGGATGAAAAAATAAGTAAGACCTAATCATCATCTAAACAATACAATGAATTCCCTGGAGGTACATGGCTCTATTAGCCGATTTTGTAGTAAGGCAACTGGGATTTGACTAACTCAAATCAACAGTAAGGAAGCAGACAGTTAAATAGGTCGAAGAGTTAAGTTATAAGTGGTCTAGACTCCAACTCAGCAGACTATAGCCCCCAGAGCAATCTGTCCACAGACTATGGAAATTAATTACAAATACAGAAAAGTGAAAAGGACATAATGCAATTCTACAGAAAGAATTAACATCACTAAACATTTGTTTTACAAATGACAAGTACGAGATACATGAAATGACAGGAATGGTACTCTGTGGTTTTCTAGCACTGAGTGAGAAAAGAAACCGAAATAGGACCTGGAATGATGCCCTGTTTGTGACAGTTGGCTTGAAATCTAGTCAAAAAAAGTGAGCAGCTAAAGAATGCAAACATAAAAAGTAATTCCTAACTTTTCTATTTTCTATTCTATTCTATTCTATTGTATTTCCTATATTCTATTCTATTGTATTTCCTATACAAAAGTAATTCATAAGCTTTCTATTCTACCCACTGTGAAACATGTACCTAAAGATTCAGATCACAGAAATTACAACTATGACAAATTACAAATATAAAAAAGACACATTCTTTAAAACTCATTCATGGCAAAAAAAAAAAAAAAAAAAGTCACAGGGAAAGTCAAAAGACCAATGATAAACTGAGAAGTAACATTCACAATTTATCTACCAAAGAGATCATTTGCATTCCTCTTTAGAAATAAAACAGTAATTATCAAAAACCCAATATACAAATAGGCAAAGGACATGAACCAATAGTTGACAAAAAGGCAAAAGTCTTTAAATGTTTTTAAAAATGTTCAATTATCCTCAAAAATGTAAATAAAAACTACACTGAGATAGCACTTCTCACCTATCTGGCAAAAATCTACTCTCATGACAAGGCTCAGAAGAAACTGAAAGTTGCAAATACTGTTGATCAAAGTACAAAATAAAATCCCCATAAAGGAGAATTTTGCAGGATCTACTAAAAGTACACATGGCAAAATTATCCAGTACTTAATGCAGCTGTAAAAAAGAGTGAGGAAGATCTCTATGTACTATTACGGAGTAATCTCCAAAATATATTATGAAATAAAAAAAAGAAAAGGGGAGAAGAGAGAACATAGACTACTATGTTGTGTATGAGAAGGAAGAAAAAGCAAGTACTTTCTTACTTTTACAACAAAATTTAATGAAAATGGTTACCTATCGAGGGATACTGGGAAGACTGAAATTAGACAAAGTTTCTCTATGTACAACTTTTTACTTAATTTTGACTTCAAACTTATTTACATAGAATTAAACCAGAAATTGAAAACTCAGAATTAGAGAAAAAGAAATAAAGCACTATTCACATCAAATTGGTAAAACATCTACACAGAAAAAACTTCTAAACTCAGTGTTCTGTCTCTACATCCTCAGTATTATGTACTGAAAGGACTATGCCCTTCAAAAAAACCTGCAAATAAATCTTAAACTTTATTCAATAGTTTTAATATTAATAGTGTAATTTTAAAACATTTTATGTGTAAGATAAAGCAAATAAGTAACTAAGTTGATGTCATTAAGAAATTACTATTTTCAGTGTAAGAGAAAATAGAAATATAAAATGAAATAAAGGAAAGAACTTCTCTTCTGCTAAATTTGACTTGAAAACATTGATCCGAACTCAGTTACTTTTATTTCTTAGCTCTGACCACTGAAAGAGTTCTGAAGCAATGGCCTCCTGTTGCAATGGTACCCAAATCTTGGTTTTCAAATTATCATGCTCCCCTTAAAGGAACCAGAGTTTCTTGGAGAAGAGGTTCCAGGTCTTACAAAAGCACAAGATGAAAAGTGACTTACCCAAATTGAAAATTAATACAATTGAGAGACATGTTCACTACCACCATTCTCTAGCAAACAATCTACTCCTATATGTGGCACTCCAATTTACTTTTTTTTTGCCCTCTTCATGTGCAATGACTTTACACAGAAGTTGTGGCCTCATATCAGCAAGGTCACAGGATATAAGATAAAAACTCCTATATGCTAGCAATGAACATGAGGACACCAAAATTTAAAATAAAATACTACTTACAATCGCTCCAGAAAAAATTAAGTTCTTAAGTATGTACAGGACTTAAGAACTTTCCAGCATATGAGTCCTGTAAAACATGTACAGGACTTGTTTCATGAAAACTAAAAATGCTGATGAAAGAAATCAATGATGTAAACAAATAGTGAGACACACCATATTCACAGATTGGAAGATTCAACACAATAAAGATGTCAATTCTTTCAAAATAAATCTAAAGACTTGATGCAATTCCTATCAAAATCTCAGCAAGATTTTCTTGTACACATAGAAAAGTGTATGCTAAAATTTATTTGAAAAGACAAAGGAACTAGAATAACTAAAACAATTTTGAAAAAGAAGATAAATAGGAAATCATCAGCCTACCTGATTTCAAAATTTATTATACACCTATAATAATCAAGACACTGTGATATCAGCTGGGGTCAGGTACACAGATTAGTAAAACAGAATAGAATATGCAAAAATAGATGAATATGTCCAAGTGATTTTTGAGAGAGGTGCAAAAAAACATTCAACAGAGGAAAATAGGCTTTTCAACAAAATGGTGCAGAAGCAACTGCTTATCCATGAGTTTAAAGGAAAAAAAAGAACCTCAACCATATACAAAGTTAACTCAAAATGCATCATAGACTTTAACGTGAAACACAAAACTACAGAACTTTTCAAAAAAAGTAACACGCAAGAAAATTTTCAGGATCCAAGGCTAGGCAGAATTCTTAGCCTCGACAGCAAAAGCATGATCCCTAAAAGAAAGAATTGATCAATTTGACTTCATCAAAATTAAAAACTTTTTCTATGCAAAAGACCTTAAAAGAATGGAAATACAGTCTACAGAGAATATATTTGTAAGCCAAATGTTCAACACATAGCTAGTATCTAAAATATATAGAGAACTCTTAAAATTCAACAGTGAAAAATGATCCAGTTAGACAATGGGTAAAAGACATAAAGAAACGTTCACTGAAGAGATATACAGATGACAAATAAGCATATGGAAAAAATGATCAACATTAGGGGAATGTAAATTAAAACCAAATAAGGTATCACTACATACTTCTCAGAATGGCAAAAATGAAAAGATGATGGTAACACCAAATACTGATCATTCACACATTTCTGGTGACAATGTGAAATAGTATACCACTTCAAAAAAAAAGGTTTCTTAAACCAGGGTTTCCCAATCCCCAAGCCACCAACTGGTACAAGTCCCTGGCCTGTTAGGAACCAGGCTGCATAGCAGGAGATGAGCGGTAGAGGAGGGAGCATTACTGCCTGAGCTCCTCCTGTCAAATCAGCAGCAACATTAGATACTCATAGGAGCGCAAACCCTATTGTGAACTGCACAGGTGAGGGATCCAGGTTGTGTGCTTCTTACGAAAATCTAATGCCTGATGACGTGAGGTGGAAGTTTCAACCTGAAACAATCCACACCACCTCCAACCCCTGGTCCACAGAAAAACTGTCTTCCAAGAAACCGGTCCCTGGTGCCAAAAAGGTTGGGGACTACTGTCTTAAACAATAAACATACAATTAACATATGACCCAACAACTGGATTCCTGGGCACTTATCACAGAAAAAAATGGATACACAATAAAACCTAGAGACAAATATTTATAACAACTTTATTTGTAACAACCAAAACATAGAAACAACCCAGATGTTTTTAACAGGTGAATGTTTAAACAATCTGTGGTACGCAGTTTCCATGGAACACTACTTAATAAAAAAGGAATGAACTATTGATATACACAGCAATCTAGAAAAATCGCCACAGAACTATGCTGAGTGAAAAAAAAGCAATATCCAAAGTATAACTGCATTTATACAACATTTTTGAAATGATAAATTTATAGAAATGAAGAACAGATTCGTGGTTGCCGAGCAATGTGGAAGGAGGTAGGAGAGGTGGGTGTGGCTATAGAGGGCAACATGAGAGATCCTTGTGGCGATGAAAACGTTGTTTCTTGACTATATGAAAGTCAATATCTTGAATGTGACACTGCTCCACAGTTAACAAGATGCCACCATAAGGGGAAACTGATGAAGGGGGAAGAGGATCTCTCTGTATTATTTCTTATAACTGCATGCAAATCTACAATTGTCCCAAAATAAAATTAAGTGGATATTTTTAAGTGACTGAACCACACTGAAATGAGATATAAATGTTTATTATTCTAAAATTATCCAAGTTTTTCTCAGAAGTCTAATAACATATGCGTGGAAAACCATACAAGTATAAATAATTCCAAAAAATACCTTTTACATGGTACATGAAAATGTCTTCTGGGAAGAAATCTAGTTGTATATTCATTTAATTATCAATAAATATTGTTTTCCATTTTCAGTATTATTTCACATTGCAAAGTGCTGGGTTGCTAAATGCAAATTAATTTATCAAAGTTAATTTTAAATCTTGTATATTCCTTCAGAGATTTGAAAAAAGTAAATATGCTTTAAAAATATTTTAAACTTAAATATTTTAATGAAGCTTGTAAAGATATAGGAAAAACATATGAAAAACTTTGTATTCCTTTAGATATAGTAAATCCAAGAATAATTATTAATTTGGTGCTGTAAAAATTTTCTGCTGCTATATATTTACGATCAAATGCAATCACCAAAATCCAAATAAGAAGATTACCACAATAACAAAAAGAGAAGGCTGAAACAGGTATTAGAGAAATCCTCTCCAAAAAAAGTCTTCAAAAAGACAGTCTTTAAAAAGGTGAAAGAAGTCTGCATTTATACTCTGCTCACATGTGCATTTGTGTATTGTACTATGTGAAAACAGATTACACACTGTCATAATCGGCCACCTAATGCCTCAGGGATATATAAAGGGTTCTCCCAGGGTTAATTTCATCTAGATTCTACAGTAAGAGTTATTTATCACAGCACAGTCCTCAGATCAAAATACTATCACAAGAACTAGGTCCCTTCACTCTGAAAAATTATTTTTCTTTCCTTTCCTTTCTATCCTGCTTTAAAATCACGATAATAAACTTTAAATCCTTTAGGTCTGAGAATTTTGCAATACAGTATGGTACCAAGACATAACTCAATGTGGAGAAAATGAGGACTGCCACTGAAATTTTAATCTGCTCCAAGATAGATATATAATACTTAAAAGAGATTTTTAAAAATTGTCAGGTTGTGCACACAGCTTACTTTCAGGATCTATTGTTAGTAAAGCACTTTAAATAATCATCTTGAAAAATCCACAGGTTGTTCTTAATTGATCAAGAATAGAAATGTACCTAGCTATACTGTGCATGGAACAATTGTTATTTCTCCCCCCTAATAACCTTTAATAAACTATTTCTCCCCATTAATAAACCTGTAAAAAAGCCCTATCTATTCTGTATGACCAAAGATGATTTCTAAGTCAATAGTTCTAAAAAGGTGGCAGCCATAGGGTAACTGATCAGGCACCATATCTTGTTCTTATCTTATTTGAAACTGCTTAGTGAAATTTATAAATAATTTAAAAATAAACCAGCCAGAGAGGGTTAAATCGTAGATTTAAATGCAGAGTGAATCAAAGGGCAGAGAACAAGTAGAAAAGATGTGGGAAATGAAGATGAGAGAGGAGAAAGAAATCCAGGCAGGGGAGAGACACTGTGAGGGGGAAGAGAAGCCAAGAGCAAGAAGTTGAAACAGAAAAAACAAGAAGCGAAGTTACCAGTAGGTGGGACAAGAAAGTGGAATCAAAGAACAAGGGACACAGAGGTCCTATGATAGAAATGCAAATATTCTCACCACAAATGTTTAAAAATTTACTAATTTCAGAGTCTCACTCTGTTGCCCAAGCTGGAGTGCAGTAGTGCATTCACAGCTCACTATAGCCTCAACCTCCCAGCTCAGGCAATCATCCTGCCTCAGCCTTCCAAAAGCTTAGGATCACAGGCATGTGTCACCACACCCAGCTAATTTTAAATTTTTTGTAGAAACAGGATCCTGCAATCTTGCCCAGGCTGGTCTTGAACTTCCAACCTCAAGCAACCCTCCAATCTTGCCCAGGCTGGTCTTGAACTTCCAACCTCAAGCAATCCTCCGATCTTGCCCAGGCTGGTCTTGAACTTCCAACCTCAAGCAATCCTCCAATCTTGCCCAGGCTGGTCTTGAACTTCTGGCCTCAAGCAATCCTGCCATTTCAGTCTCCTGAAGTGCTGAGATTACAGGCGTGAGCCACTCCACCTGGCCATAAATAATTTTAATATAGAAAAAATGACAGTATCAGTTACATCTTTTTTCTAGGAATTTGGTACATGTTTAAGATGATTATTTGACCTTCAATATGGTTCTTAAAGTGTAACAGTTTGTCACTTTAAACTTCAACCAAAGAGGAAAGATGATGATGTTAACTGCCAACGCACCATTTTGTGTCTTCAGCACATATGCTGTAAATGGCAACTGGAGGCCTTACTATTCAAATGCGTTGAATAATCCATTGACACTTCATGTCAAATGTATATGACACATAGGCAGTACTATTTCCAATACAGAAATTCCCCATATTATAACTTCCTCCACTCTATCCCAGCACTCACAATTACATACCAGAGTGGAGTCTTCTCTGCCTCTAGGGGGAGAGGAGACTGCTAATACAGTCAGACTTTGACAGCTTCCCACCCAGTGCTCCAGGATCAGACAGACCAGGTGGTTGGGATGGTGGCAGCAGCACTGGGCCAAGGAAACAAATCCTGGGACAATCAACCCAACACCACCTTGTCATATATTCCTAACATGTTTTAAAACACCTGGAAAAGAAACCTATCTTTCAACAGCAATTTTCAAATTATTTCTATCGAAAATATCAATAAACCTAAGGAGGTCCAATATTAACAAGAGAATCCACTCCCCCCACAAACACACACAAATTCAAATAACACTTCATTCATTAACATTATAAGCTTGGCATCTGAGTGGGACATCCCAGAGCTATATTTGCATAATGATGTTGTGTTAAATCTAATTGCTTTAAAATATCCGTTGTTCTTTGCACCTGTCTGATGAGAATCTGCCCCAGCAGTTGCTAAAATCCAGGTAACTTAAGAGCTCATTCAACAGATTGCATATAATTCAACAGATTGTATATCAAGCACCTGTTGTGTCAGGTACTTGGCTGGTGCTATCCAAGAATACAGTGACTAGTGTGACTCCTGACCTCGTGGAGCTTACATTCTAACACTGAATAAGCAAACTAATAAAAGTAGTTGGAATGTTAAAGAAAGCATGCTCTGGTCTAAGAATGCTGAAGGCCATGAGATAAAAGAGGAAAAAAACTTCTCTTCTTCTGTCCCTAATGTTTTGCAGCTTGCAAAGATGACAGCAGAATGGCAGAACCAGAAGTAAAATAAAGGAAGTGTCAGAATATTTTGCTTTTAAAATTTTTGTGTGTGTCTGTTGCTGTAAATAAAGTCAGTAACTCCAAGGCAAGGCGGATGCCTCGAGATTTATTCAGCCAAAGTCTTCTCCATTTGCCCTAAAACTTCAAGGGCTATGGGTACAGTAAGAATTTATATCTCTAGGGCTTAATTACTGAATATTATTCAGTAATTATATAAATATTAAAATATTATAAATAGTAAAATATTATAAAATATTATACAGTAAGAATTTCTATCTCTAGGGTTTAATTACTGAATATTATTCCCTACTCCAGAATACCCTGGATAGTAGCATCCCCCAAAGAGTCCTACAATGCCTGAAGATACTGTCTCACAATTGCTGAACTCCTGAAAGTGAGGTTCACAATCGATACACACTCCTCACTCCTCACAGCATGCCACCCAGGAGCCCAGCATCTCCTGGAGTTGATCCTGTGGTGGGGACAGACATTTTAGAGGAGGTACCCAAAATGTTTATCTGAATGCGTCCTTGGCCAGGTGTAGAAATACTCATCACAAACAAGCAAAAATATACAATAATCAAAAAGTTAAAAACTAGAAGCCTAGCCTCTGTGATTCTTTTAATAATAGCCTGCTAGTGTAGTTCCTTACTTGCCACCTTCCCTAAGGTATTGGCCATATTTCTCCATTCTGTATGAAACAACAACAACAAAACAAAAACTGAAGCTTCGACAAAAAGGGAATGTATTCACCATGCAAGTGGATAGCCCTAGCATGGAGGATGTCTGCCACTCCAGGACCCACATTCCTCAAGTGCCATCAGGTTCAAGACTCTGGGCTCTGCTCCCTCTGTGTGCCGCATTCTGCTTGGTGCCAGGAAGGCGGCCCACTTGGCAGCCCACACACCACTAGCAATCCAACCAGAAAAGGCAGTCTCTCCCTGCTACTCCTACAGAAAAGCACCAGACGGGACTCCAATTGACCTAGGTAACCACATGCCCATTCCTTGAACTAACGCTGTGTGTCCAAGGTGATGCCATACGGTTCTACGATGAGGAAAATGCCAAAAACAATCTCTGAGGAAACTAGCCTAACTCCTGGAGTTCTGAGGAAAACAGACTGAAAACTAGGGATCTGATTAAGATGTTCTTGGGAAAGAAACTGCACCAATGTTCCAAACCATGCCCTAGAAATGGGCTTACCCTATTCCTAACCATAACAATCATTTAACACTATTTGAAACTGAAAAAAGGAAATAATAGTTAAAATGTTTAACATGTTTATTAAATGCTTAAAACCAATCCCATTTTGGCTCTATCTAGGACACATTCTTATTTACTATAGCACAAGTACATATAAAGGTCTCAGATCAAGTCTTCCAGGGAATGACTGGCAACTGGATGCATTCTCAAAATCAGTATCAATGCTCAAAGCTGCTACAAACTTCAATCCTACAGAAAATTCTAGCTGCATGGTAATTCCAGAAAGCATTTAATTCTATTTTGAGGTTGCCTTTATAGAAAAATTTTTTGAGTCCTACCTTATGCTGTAAGTGTGAACACTTGTAATGATGGCTGACTCTGGGCACACTATGGGTTAGCCCTGCTCTGCAAGAAGTAGTGGTGTGGGGGTGGTGAGAAGAAAGAAGAAAAGAAAGAACATTGTAATGATTAGCTAATTGCTCCAAATATTTACCCCTCATTAAAATATGAAAACAAATTGTCAAAGATCACCACTTTTAGTACAAGAAATGAATGAGGGCTGGGTGAGGCAGCCCATGCCTGTAATCCCAGCACTTTGGGAGGCCAAGGCAGGCAGATCACTTGAGGTCAGGAGTTTGAGGCCAGCCTGGCCAACATGGTGAAACCCTGCCTCTACTAAAAATACAAAAATTAGCCAGGCTTGGTGGCATGGGCCTGTAGTCTCAGCTACTCAGGAAGCTGAGGCAGGAGAATTGCTGGAACCTGGGAGGCAGAGGTTGCAGTGAGCCAAGAATCCTTTAACTGGACTCCAGCCTGGGATACAGAGCAAGACTCTATCTCAAAAAATAAAAAAGAAAAAGAAAAAAAAAAGAAATGAATGGAAACAGCTTATATGTCAATCTATGAATATCATTAATGATTTAAAGTTTTATTATGCTACATTATTTCTGTTACTACTTTTTAAGAAAATATTATACTTTAGAAATACATCTACCACCACACATAACTAAGAGCCTGCAATGGGAAATTATGGTTAATCACAAATCATAAATCCAATAGAGCAAAGAAAGTTCCTGGTTTATCGTTTTGTTTGTTTTTTTTTTTACATTTAAAAGTAAGTTTAATAAATTACTTATTTCATATATGCTTTCCCCCACCATTAGCAGAGATTTCTTTTATTTTTTTTTATTGCATTTTAGGTTTTGGGGTACATGTGAAGAACATACAATATTGTTGCATAGGTACACACGTGGCAGTGTAATTTGTTGCCTTCCTCCCCTTCACCTATATCTGGCATTTCTCCTCATGCTATCTCCCCGCAACTCCC